>CAUYRH010077505.1:0-29413 GCA_963574655.1 Perodicticus potto
GCCGCCCAACAACAATGACGGCTGCAACCAAAAAATGGCCCGGCATTGTGGCGGGCGCCTGTAGTCCCAGCTACTTGGGAGGCGGAGGCAGGAGACTCGCTTGAGCCCAGGAGTTGGAGGTTGCTGTGAGCTGTGATGCCACGGCACTCTACCCAGGGTGAGAACTTGAGGTTCTGTCTCAAAAAAAAGAAATTCAACTACTTAAGTAACTACATATCAGAGGCCAGTTTTGAGATTCTATTAGGGACATTTGGAGGCTTGATTTCTATTCTTAGGTAAGAAAAGAACGACCTCATATTGTCTTAATCTATACAGAAGATGTGTGTCAGACTTGCTTTACATACAGACAAATTTATTTGTTGAAGTATCTTTCTGTCTAATCAAACCTGCTTGGTTCAGATTCCAGAAATATTTCATATAAAATAAGATTTTCAAAATATTTTTTAGGTTAAAGTATTAAAGAAAATAACTTTGTCTTTAGAAAAACAGCAATATGACAGCTTTGAACATAAAAGAATATAGCTTTGGCCCCTGTAAAACATCTGATTTTCCATCTTATTAGACTTGGTAGGATAAAGTAGCTTTAAATGGTGGACAACCTTAACCATTGAATTGAACCATTGGATTTCATTTTAGTATTTTGCACTTTAACTTTGTTTATAGCATAGTTTATGGAGATCTGTTTGCTCCAAAGATAAATGTCCTTCTTCAAGGCTGATCCAGCTCATGAGTGGGTGAGAATGCTGGGGCTTTAGAACCAAATGTTGTATTTCTCATCCCAGCCACTGTTTAGCAGAAGAATGCCCTTGACTATCAATCCCCTTTACTACATCTTAGAAGAGGGGTACACTAGCTCACAAATTATTCTTCGCTTTATCAATAAAGTTCTAGGACTTGTCTCAACATTAACAGAATAGCCAGGCATGGTGGCTCACATCTATAATCCTGGCATTCTGAGAGTCAGAGCTGGATGGATTGCTTGAGCTCAGGAGTTCAAACCAGCCTAAGCAAGATGAGACCCTGTCTCTACTGAAAATAGAAAAATTAGCCAAGCAGGCGTCTGTAGTCCCAGCTATGGTGTGAGGGTACTATACCCCCTCCAACAGAGAGACTCTTTCTTTGAACAAACCAAACCCCCCAACCCCTCCCCAAACAGAATAGGTACACATTTATTATTCTTCAGGGGGGAAATTGTACCTAAATGCAAATGTTTAAGTACTGCTTGCCTAGAAACTCTGTACAGTCTAAATTTCACTATATTGAAGATTGTGGTACATTATATTAAGTGGTATACATATGTGAAAAATAGCTATTCAAAGAGTAGATTACAAAGGTCAGTGTTGTTATTTATTGCTTTTAAACTCTCATGTCCTCTACTTTTATAAACTCTTGTTATTTTATTTTATTTTTATCTTTGTTTGCAGAGTGCTCTGGAGTAAATCCCTTAGTTTAAGTGGTATATATTAGTAGAGAAACACAGACAAATTCTTGTGAAAGTTTTGAGCGTAGAAAGATTACTTTGCTATCCAGGAAGAATCAAGGGAGGCTTCATGGAAGTGTGGGTATAGCGTCTTGACAGTTGATGGGATGAATGATCAATAAGTTGATCAGTGTTTTTCAACCTTTTCTATCTCATGATACAGTTGAATCTATAGTTAAACTTCCACAGCACACTTCAATCATGGTCACATTAAAAAAAGAGAGAGAGAGTAAAAAAAAATGTAATTACTGTGCTTTGAACATCTTTTAATAATCTTTAAAAATTTTCATAGCACACCTAAGTTCCTCTTATGGCACACACCAGTTGAAAATCACTAATGTAGCAGATAAAAACTTTCTAGGGAAAATCACAAAGGCATAGTGATTTGAAACTTTGGTTGGGTGGGAGTCATGGGCAGATTTAATTTAATTTTTTTTCAAGTTTTATTTTTTGTCAGAGCAGTGATATCATCTTGGTTCACTTTACAGATTGGCTAGTCATTATTCATTTGCATTTTCTGTTTTCTTTCTTCTTTTGAGATTTTTGGATCATTCCTTAGTTTGTTGGTATTAGTTAATTTGATGTGGCTCTTAAACAGTACTCCCAATTTTTTTTATCTTGAAAGCATACTGCCCTTTTCTAGGTTTTTCATTTATTAAAACATCTATTAGACATGGACTTTGAGGTCACACCATGCTAATCCCTGGAGATCTGCAGACAAAGTCCCCCTTCTTACGAAGCTCACAGTCTAACTTTGCAGTGTAGGAGATAAAAATGTAAATCAGATGTGTGCTCTGCCCTTAAGGAGCTGAAGCCAGATGGGAAATGTGAGGTATACACAGAAATGACTTGAAACACATTAGCGATTGTTAAATGACTTGAGAGGTAAATATAAAAAGTGGTGGGGAAGGCAAAAACAAAAGATAGTTAGATTTGTTTTCTAA
The DNA here is from genome assembly GCA_963574655.1 of Perodicticus potto. Lineage (NCBI taxonomy): Eukaryota > Metazoa > Chordata > Mammalia > Primates > Lorisidae > Perodicticus > Perodicticus potto. The sequence goes on from CAUYRH010077505.1 coordinate 2,425, forward strand.
GTAATTTGAAGCAGAAATGGGCTAGAATTCTTGCCTCTTGATTCTTTTGTTCCTAGATTAGTATGCTTTCCACTGTACTCTGTATTTTTTCTTAAATCACAGCTATTTAGAGCCAAGACTTTCTGTACACAAACAAAACTAGCAAATGCAAATTTTGTTTTTGACATGATTGTTACGATGTTATACTAATATATAAGGAACTGTTTCTCACGTCTTCAGAATAATGTCTTTTAGGCTTAGTATACTAACTATAGAGATTATCATATTACATTTGTTTTATTTACCATGGTGGCAAGGTGCTACTCCACATATTTTTGTAGACCTCAAGTAAGCATTGCAGATTTTTAAGCTGATTGCTAAATAGAAATAAACAGGAAAAAATCTGTCTGAGGTATCACCTTAGTGTTAAATTTCAACTGAGGAGCAGCATACCACTAAAAGTGTAATTTTTTCCACTCTGGAAATCTGACCTGTCTTGTATGCATAAAACTTAAGTTCTGCTGTGGGATTAAATCCATTACTTTCTTACTGAACAGTAAGGTTGTCACTAAATGAGGCAGGCCGACGTATGTAACTTGCAAAACTATTAGTGGAAACCTAATCTGCTGTTTTCCATTAACTAGGTGCACATCATTAATCACAAAAATGATGCGTGATGAAAACTACAGGGGTTTGGCGAGAAATTGGAAAGTGATAATATAGCGGAAAGTGCATTCCCCCCCCCTCCCAGTTCACCAAGAAACAAATACTGAATGTTTGCAATTCATTTTCATCTTAATGTTTTCCATCAGTTTGAAAAAAAAAAAAAAGTAAAACTGGACAGGAATAGGTTTTTCTGTTTTTGTCTCCTTTTTAAATGGTTCTGTTAACATGTATTACACTGCCATGTTAGCAAGAGAAAGATTGTTACACTCCAGAGATTCAGCTGGCTTTGGATCTAAGAAGATTGGGGCTTAAACCAAGTGATTGTTTACTTGAATAAAGAGCCTCTAGAATTCTGTCTGATCTTCAGATACAGTGGCCTGTGTCAGACAAGAAACCTCCACACACACAGTGAGGGAGAGGGGAACCCACTCCTCCGTCACTGTTCTTGGAACTACAGTTATTGACAGTCCTCATTCATCCATAGAGGGACTCGCTTTAGAAAGGAGGGCAGCAAGATTTTTCTTTCTTGCTCAATGTTGTAGAGGTAACGTCTTCATTTTAAATATTGTACATGACTCTGGTTCATTATCTTGCATTGCAGATCCTGTGAGTTGGCTATTCAGTTAGTGATTCTCCTCACTTTCTTCCAAGTGACAAGAGTCCCTCTTACCTTACTTGCTTTCACAAGTTCCTTGCAGGTAAAGGTGGCCTGGCCATATTTCAGAATTCTGGTCAATTAGTTGTGACGGAAAGTCTGCCAGGAGACTCCTGGGAAAGATGCAGTTCCCTGATAATAAAGAGAAAGACCTGTTGTTGCATGAGAGCATGATTTTTGGCGCCTCTGTGGCCACCCCGTAACTGTGATGAAGCGGAAACATGACAGACAGGGTAACAGAGGAAAGTGTGAAGGAGTCTCATCTCTCAACACATTGTGGGTAGCTCACAAGAGACTGTAAGCCTATGGAAGAATTATAATTACATATCTACTTAGGCATGGGACAGTTTATATTTTGGGGTCTAGTTGGAGAGAGAAGACAAACGAAGACACCTGAAAATGTACATAGAGCCACATGGCAGTGGATCAATACATAAATGGGGGAAAAGAGAGAGAGATGAGCTGTCGAGTGTCTACAACGTGTAGGGATCAGACGGGTACTTTCCGGTATGTCTTCTTTAATTTGTTTTAATATTTGATCAAATGCTAAGTAAGTGTTTCTTACTTTCATTCATGGATTAAATTTATTTAATCTTCGGACTTTAACCCTGTTAGTGACTTCTGTAGCCACAGCTAGATAGGCTTATTTTGGTTATTGCAACAGGAATTGCCTAACCTGGTCACTGTGGCTCATTTTTACACAAAGGAGCCTTTAATGCTGCATTTTAATCATCACGGTTCTCTTTGTTGCGGTAAAAGCACCTCGAATGGGTTTGAAATGACTCCCATGTTGTCAGTCATTGTTTTCCTAAAACTTAGGACCCTTTGAGGATGACATCTCCCTGGTCCCTGATGGTGATTTGCTTTTATTACAAAATGCCTTCGCTAATTTGACTTTATTAGTTTTTTTTCTTTTCTTTTTATTGTTGGAAATTGTTGAGGGTACAAAGAACCAGGCTATACTAACTGCATTCGTAAGGGAAAGTCCCTCTTCCAATTAAGGTGCTATTTTGACTTTAAACTGTTTGTATTGATTCACTGATGAAACGTAAGGTTGGGTAAATAAATGTAAACCAATAAACAAAAGAGCCCTGCTAGTTGACACAGTAATTCCTATAAGTTTATGACCAGTTCTCTTGTCATTCTGGTCAATCCTACCTGTTTTTATGTGGGGGAACTGTTCTTATGCCATAGTGCCCTTCACTGTTTCTTTTGAGAAATATTTGCATGAAATGAATTCAATTCCCTCTTAATAACTGATTGAAAAATAATGAACACTAAGGAGAGACAGGCACTGTTTGTCCAGTTTGTGTCTTTTTACCCCTTAGGAGTTTGTTTTACGCAAGGGACATGGGGAAGACAGAAACCACAAAGAGTAATGGAAGAGATACTGGTTCTTTGCTTGTTTTACTAAACGTACATTTGCTTCAGCTTGCTGAATCTGAATTAACACACTTGTGACTCCTCGTTTTGCATCTCTCTTTATTAATTATTTAGCATATATTTATGAGGCAGATCTTCATGTAGTAAGATAAAAAAACATGTAGCCAAATATAAAAAATGGGAGAACTACGTCCTTCTAATCAGCTTAGTGGTGTTTCTGTCAAAGCACTACCATTTCATAACTTATGTGAAAAATCTAGGTAATAATTTAAAACTAATTCCTTCTTAAATTATTCTTTCTTCTGACTTTGATAGTCAATTAGAATTGGTCTGTTTTTTGTAGTGCTTTCTAGCTTCTGTACAACTTAAATTTATGTGCGATCTCTTTGTCCATTTTCATTTCAAAGACTGATTTTTCTTCCTTTTAGTCTGCATGTGGCATGTGAACAAATTTTGGTTCTAGAAAGGGAAAAATAAAAATGAATGGCATGTTTTTATCCAAAATTTAACTTTTATGTTGGGGTGATTTTGGTTTCAGTTCTTAGAATATAAGGTAAAAATAAAAGGATACAATTATTTTAGGTTAAGTTTTTCATTTGAGAGAGTATAATAGAAAGGAAACAGGGAAAATGTCAGAAATATTTTTAGTCTGTTTCAATTTTACAGTTATTTAGATAATATGTAGAATCTCCAATTATTCTGTTGTTAGTAACACAAATTGGAATATAAAAGAAAGCAAACTTTGGATACTGGAAATTGCACTTGTGTAATCCAGGGGACAATTTTGGTTAATTTTAGCTATCGTGATTTTCAAAAGGTGTTCTTAAAACTATCATTATCAAATTAGCTGCTACATGTTATTTCTGCCGTTAGTTATAAATAACTATTGCACATACCACTAGAATTCCCTGATGAAAATTAGATTCTTAATATTCTTTGATCTTTTAAAAAAATCATTTTTCTCACCTTCTGGAAACAGTAAATCAATTCTCATTTTATGTTTAAAAATAAGGTCTATCATCGTAAATTTATACCAAGTAATAATTCAATAAAATAATAAAGAATGAAAAATTTCTAGCACCTAGAGGACAGAGTTCAGTGAAAACCTAACATCTTTGGATCTCAGGATTTTGCAACAACAGCACAAGTACAATACTTGGAAACAAATACACTAGAGCTCTAGGTTAATATTTATTAAAAGACACTTTCGGCTTGGCTGGGAACTTAAGTAATATAAGGCTTACAAAGGGATGAAGTCAGTAACCCTTAAGTACCAGTATGGATTTTGTTTTGGCTGCTGTTTTTATTCTTTTTCTTTTTCTTTCCTTTTTCTTCCTCTTTCTTATTTCAGTAGTGGGATTGGATGGGTCTCACTGCACACAAAACAATAAACACATAATAAAATAATTAGTTATCCAGCGTGTATGTTATATTAGGCATCGCGACATGTGGCCTGAGAATTAGAAGTAGTCTCTCTTTTCTTATGGTGGTTAAGAACAAAGTAGAGGCCATTTTGTGTACTGGATAAAGGTTTGGATTAGTTGACATTTGACCTGTGTTCAGGTCTATTCTGACAAGACTTCCTGGCTTCTTGTGTGACTGTGTTGTGGGACTATTCGAGTTTCAGTTCCCACAATATGGGATGGTAGCTTGTCTACTGTTTGATTAGGTTTGAAGGAGAAAATGAAAGCTGCCTTAGAGTGGTCTATTTAAAGCTCTGAAGCATAACAGAACTAGCAAAGTAAAAGAGACAGAATTGGAAAGATTTGGGAATCACTCAGCATTTAAGAGAAATGGAATGTCCAATCTTTAAGAGGACCTGCGCCTCAGAGTAGATCTGAGGACAGCAGCAGCGCTGACTTTCCTTCTGAAGGAAAGAAGGAAAGTCAGCGCTGCGACTGATGCGTGTGTTTTCCCATTTGGTTAGTATTTAGAAGGAAAGTCAGCGCTGCGACTGATGCGTGTGTTTTCCCATTTGGTTAGTATTTATTGAGCAATCTAATCCATGCCAGGCACCCTTCTGGGCGCTAGGATAGATAGTGCCGAGTAAGTCTCGATGTTCCTGTTTTTCCAGGAATTCTACTCTAGGAGTCAGAGGGATAAAAAAAAAAAAAAAACAAAAACAAAAACCCAGATAAATAAATAAGTGGTAAAAAAAAAATATCAGAATGTAGTTAAGTGCTAAACAGATAGTTAAAACAGAAAAATGTAAGAGCTGGAGTCTCAGAAGCACATTAGACCAGGTGGTCTAAGGAAGGACTTTTCGAGTGACCTTCACCTGGAGAGCTGAATGAGGAAAGGAACTAGGCGTGCCTTGCAGACAGAAGAACACAAAGCCCGAAATCTGGACAGAGATTTGCCTTAAGGAGACAGAGACGGGCATAGCGGTCAAAGTTTACTTTGTCCAAGATGAGCTGGGGAGATTCCAGTACTGTGGAGCTTCCAGTCCAAACAAAGAGCTTCAGTGCTTTCAGAAGATTTTTATCAAGGGATCCTGTTTACTCAGTCTTGGTCTCATCTTCAAATTATGTAAACTTTAGTCTTTTTGCTGCCTCTTCACTATTCACAGTATTGACTGTGCTGTGTCTTGATAATGCTAACAGTTTCCTATTTTCCATTGCCTTAAACTCGACTATAAGGCAGTTACTTTTCTTGGGAGGCTGATTTGCTGACTTTGCCAATGTTTCCTTTAAAGTCAAAGCACTCGTTTTTATTTGAGGTCTTTCATAATTTTCCCTGAGGTAGCTGCTGCTGACTTTCTACCATTTTTTTATTTGTTTGCTTATTTATTTATTTATTTTACAGAGCCTCTCTGTTTTAGTCAAACTGCTCTTCAGTGGACAACTTGGGCATGTTTTGGGGGGTAAATTTATGCACGATGAAATCCTTTTGTTTCTTCTCCTAAAATCCTTTTGTTTCTTTCTTTCTCCTTTCCAAGTTCTATTTATCCTTTAAGACCCAACTTTATTCCCACTTTTACCACGAAGTGTTTGCTTAACACCACCATCAGTGATCTTGCCTGTCTTATGTTTATGTTGTTTACATTGCTCGTTACCATTTAACTTCTTTTTAAAATATATATACATACATACAATTTCAGATCGTTTTATCATTTTTGCTCCTAAATGGATTTAATGTCTTCTTGGAAAAGGGTCTGGGTATGTTATGAAGACAATATAATATATGGTTAGACAGCAATTGGGCAAATTAAAAACAACTTATCTTTATAATAGCCTTGTGAAGTCACTGGGAAATTAAAAGCACTTTTATTTTAGAGATATGGATGAGAGAGGAAAAGTAACTTGCTTAAGGTCTTATTGCCAGTTAGAATCCAGCTAGATCTCTTCTCTGCTGTGTAATCTACTCCCTCCTTCTACTGCGTCAGGCTGCGTATTGCCTGCTCATGATTTCCTGGAGTGGTGACCCAAGAAAATTTGGCTTGCAGATTAAATATTCAGTGATGGTACAAGAGTAAGATTATAATCATTTCACATCCATACAGTTTCTCAGGACAGTTGTTCTTTATTTGTTGATATTTCTTTAAAAACACTGAAGAGTTTTGTGGGTTGTCTATCCAAAAATTGACAAGATGAAGTAAGCTGAATCCTGGAGACACAGAGTTTTGGTGAACTGGATTTCAGTTCATTTCCAAAACCGAATATTGGGTTGTTATCACATGCTTAGCACTGCTCCTGGCTCAAAGAGAAAACGAAGAAACAAAAAGAAACGAAGAAAAGAATTTCATGCTTTTATTTAGGGAGTATAAATTCCACTAAGGCAGTTGCCCATGTGTTGATTATTTTTTATGTAAGTTGATGGTTAGATACAGTTTGGTTATACACTTACCTAGAATATATGTTTGAAAATGTCCTAATAAAACAATAGGAGAAAAAGTCTTCTGAGGAAGATAAAATATCCATATTGACAGCCTGATAGTATAATCTAATTAAATGACCAAAGGAGTTGCTGGGCCTTAGAGAATGATTCCTAAAATGTAGTCCTCAGAAATAGCCCCTCTGATTTACTTCGTCCTCGAGTCTCTGACCTGTCATTCTCCCCAAAGGTTAGCTAGGCACAGAAACTATGGTGGGTTCCTATAGAAAACTTTTCCCCCTGGCAGGTCATAAATACCAAAACCTACTTCTCCTCCCAGACAGCCATAATGCTCAAAATTATTACTAAAACTTTCTGTGTAAGCACCAGCCATAAAGAAATTCTCTCACTACCTTGTTTGACTATAGACATGGAGGAAGGAATGCTCGCAGAGGCTGCAGTAAATCTGAACAGATGGACTTTGCTGGTTTCTCCTCGGTCTACTACTGTGAGATCATGCGTTTCTGGTCCATTCATATTACGACGTGGCTGTCCATACTTAATTGAACCCAAGCATACACATGGATAGTTTTCAGCTATATTTCTGGGACTTCATTCTGAAGGCTGTCTCTCTTAGGTCATGTAAAACCATGATAAAAGAAATTCATCATGCTTTTCTCTTGTTATCTTGAGTTTTGTTGTTGGGTGTTGGCCATGACCCTTGTGATGGGGAGAAAAGAGATGGAAGAAAACAAAGTTCCCTATGAGGAACTCCATAACTCTATTATCAGAGAATAACTCAGCTGGTGTGGTGCGCATTAAAATTGTGGTACGTAAAGGTAAGAGTAAAAGGCAGTTTAGGCAGCTGAGTGAGGAGGCACAGAGAGCAGCCACAGGTTGGAGATGTGAATGATCGTGCTGTTCAAGGGGGCAGCCACCCTTGGACAGCCTCACAAGATGATCAATCTTGAATAGGTCGGTCCTATTACTGAGAAGTTTCCAAACCCAGATCAGGAGATATGTCTGTTTATAATGATTCTTCAATTCTTGTGGACCTCTCAGAAGGAGCTAATCAGCAGAGAAGTGTGATGACAGTGAAAATTCTAAAAAGTCATTCTTATGACTGAGCTCAGCAGATCAAAGGTGGGCCTTAACACAACATTTGCTAGCTGTCCACACACTGCTGTGATTCAAGCTCCATCTGTTCAAACTAGACTCTTAAAGTCATGATGTGCAGTATTTTTAGATGATGATCTATTTGGGGAGGGGGCACATTTTTGTGACTTCGTTCTTTTTCTGCTAGGTGGAGATTTATTTGTTATGAAAGGTTATGTTTTGGCGGACAAACTCATTTTTTAAAAAAGGTTATTGAAAGATTCTTCTTGTGTCAACAAAATTGTTAAATTTTGTGCATCTAAGTTTGTTCTTTCTGCTGGGATCACTGGGGATCTTTCCCTTATAATAAAAGATGAAGGATGTCCAGATGATGCTCTTCTCCCCCATCTGGCCGTTAAGTCCTTAATCTCTTTCACCTGGGTGGCTTCTAATCCTTTATTTGCTTTATGTACCAGTAGTTCCAAAGTGGGACATGTTGTGTGACACACATGCCAACTGAAGTTTCCTTGTGCCACAAAAGGGCATGCTACTCCCTGAGATCTCCCGGAAAATACAATGGGCTGCTGCTCACACACAGAGCTGCCAGTTTTAATGCCACCCAGTTAATAAATGGCATTCACTCACTGTCCAACCAGGAGTGCCCCATTGTTTGGCAGCAGGAAGCTCCCGTTCATGTTGAGAGTTCCTTTTTGCAGGGCTGCTCGCCGCGGAGAATGTCAGTGGGCTGCCTTTGCGATGCAGCGAAAGGTTCTTTCTGCTTTTTTCATTGCTATTTGCTTCCCACTTTGGAGCTGGTTGAGTTATTTAGTCAGGGGCCGAGTGGTGTGGTACAGCCGTTTTAAATGAGTTTGTTTCTGATCTTCCTTGCTCAGGGTTCTTTTTAGGGGGAAGAGAATCAAGCAAAGAACACAGAAGGCAAAGTTAACTGCTGCTTCTTAGTTATTACCGTGCCAAATAACTTAAACTCAGTGGATTACCTTGTCAAGAGGTCATGCCCTGAATTGAATTTCAGCCTTGAATCCTGTCCTAGTTCAGAGAGAGTTCAGGTTGCAGAAACAATCCTCTCATCTCAGCCGTGTAGACCTTCCTAACAAATCCTCTCTACACCCTCTGAAACCAAGTGTATCTATCAGCTGCCTTATCTAGGGATGAGCAATTAGAAGGAAAGAAGGTGCAGTCCACTTCCTCTGTTACTCAAGTAAGAGCTGGTGTATCTGTAACCAACTTAATAAAGCATGACCATGTTAGGTGGAGACAGCTCACCAAGCTGAAAAAGAGAAAAGAACGAAAGGAGGACAAGACGAAGGCTGTTGATGATTCAGTACCTTGCATCTCTGATCAGTACTCATATCAATGGATGGCATTGCTCTGTGGGAGCAGAAAGACTTGAACTTTTTTATTCAGTCTCAGTGCTGGGACTAGAAAGATAGTGGATAAGGGAGATGACTTAAACCCTTATTTGTGATCATGTTGCTTGGAGAGAATGAATTGGTCCTATTCTAAGAATGGGAAATTTTCTTAGAAATTGTATTCATTAACTTTGCGAAGGAGAAATTGAAAAAATTAGGGATATCTTAAGTTGGAGGGAATCATTTGGAAAATGTGAATTAGAATAGTATTTGTACTTTTTATTACAACCTAGCCTCACAAAAATTCTTTAATGCCTAAGTGTTATTAAAGTTGTCTCCTTCAGCAGTATAGAACAGGTCAGCAAATGAGATGTGATTCTGGGTTCTGATGAGATTTTGGAGGCAGTAACGCCAGTGAGAGGAGGTGCCGAGCTGTTTTGTGTAGCAGCTGCCACGTTTCAGTCTAGCTGTTCTGTAAGCCTTGCGCAGGATCTGAACGTTGCTTGCGGACCAGGACTACTACATCTGGTTTTTGACACTGCTGTACTGTCAGTGATCTACACTGACTCGTGACTCCTCTGAATTCTGGACTTTTCCACCCCTGTCTGCCTTCAGCATTGGTCTAAGAGGCCTCATTAACTTTCTAACTTTCATCTACCACTGTGGTCTCAGGGGGACCAGGGCTGTATTAGAGAGGAAGCTTGACCTTAGATCAGGAGCTAGGAGAATTGGGGAGTGGGAGATGTCATGCTTCTACCATGCCCTTTAATAAGATTCATTTATTTAAGAAAAAGTCTAGCAAGTGCTCAGGTGGGTCTGACTTTGCTGCAAGAGAAGAATAGAATGAGAAACGTTAAGTCTTTGAACAAAGAAGCTGTTCCTTGGCAGGGTTGTGATTTATAACCTATTGACTGTTGAGTGGTGAGTCATTCAATATTGGGATTAGCAACCCTATCATTTTTTAATGCCCAAGATTATAATGTTATTTATTTAAAAGTGACATATAACCTCCTCAATTAACCTGCCTTCTCCTGCATATTTTGTTTATCAAGCCCTACTGCTGTGTACTTGATGTGCCCAAAGATGCTTCCCTGTCTCTCCGCAAACATGTAAAGGTTGCATCCTCAAAAGACTTTGACCTGTCCTGCTGTACATCTGTTCTACATAGCCTCCAGACTCCAGACTCCTCCAGTTCTCATATCTTAGTAGACTTATTTTCTTCTATTTTCTATAAAAAGGCCAAGTCATAGTAAAAGTGTCTAGACCAACTATTCAAGCCTGATATTCTTATGGCCTCTTTGTCGACAAAAAGGAAACTTTTTATTTTTGAGACAAAGTCTCATGTGTCACCCTTGGTAGAGTGCTGTGGCGTCACAGCTCACAGCAACCTCAGACTCTTGGGCTTAAGTGATTCTCTTGCCTCAGCCTCCCAAGTATCTGAGACTACAGGCGCCTGCTACAATGTCTGGCTATTTTTTGGTTGTAGTTGTCGTTGTTGTTTGGCAGGCCTGGGCTGGGTTCGAATGCGCCAGCTCCTGTGTATGTGGCTGGTGCCCTAGCCGCTAAGGTACAGGCACCGAGCGGATTAAAAAGGAAACTTTAAATCCTCTTATTTTACCAACTATATAGACAGTGAATCCAATATTATTTAGTGATTCATGTAAAGTTGCCAAAAAATAAAGACAAAGAAAAATTAGAGGAAAAATCTGGTTCAAGCCTCTTCATTAGTCAACTTTATTTCAGATATTAATTGGTCTGCATTAAAATGACAGAATGATGGCTTTGAAGAGGGGGCTCTTCATTATCTTCTAGAAAGCATATCAATTTTCTTTTTCAAACTTTCAAATCTCTTCTAGAACAATCAAGAAGAGAATACTTAGACAATTAGAATAAAGAGTTATTTTTGCTTTCAAAACCAAAATCTAAGAAAAGAAATATAGAAATAGCAAAATTGGCATATGGGAGAATGCCATTTGCCACAGGTTTTTGAACGGTATGTACTATCTAATTCATTGCTTACGCTGGACTGGGGAGTTAAAGTGATGTCTCACAAATTCTTGTTTTTAGAAAAGTTCTTGTTTTTTTTCTTCTCTTTTCCCCCTTCTGCTTATCATCCTGTCACTGTATTTCCTAGTAAGAGTAAGGCACATATGCTGATTATATGTTAAAGTGAACTTGCTGAAAATTAAGTGTTTTTCTCAATTCTCTTAGGTAAATAAATCTGCAGATACTTTTTGGAAGGTACGTTGTGTATCTCAAAAGAGATAATAATGGCTATGAACCTTGACAATTGTAAAGCTTTACATGTTTTCATTTGGAAGGCTGTAGTGACTATTTTATCTGACCTCTTCATTCTAGAGATTCAGAAGAGACCCTGTGATCGCTGTATGTCCTATTTAGATGTCTGAGTGAGCCAGGATTTTCTTTCCCTTCATCTGCTTTCAACATAAATTGACCGTTTTATGAATTTCACAATCAAATAACTTCTCCCATAAAGTCAAAGAAAAGAGTGTTTTGCATATTTTTATCATTTACATCTGTTTAAGGTAACTTGCTCTTTATGATATATGAATCATGGGTAGTTAAATAGGTGAAAACTCCCTGGTGTTAAATGCTGCCACCTTTAGTGGTGACATTAATTAAAGAAAACTTGCTACTTTGAGGGTTCTCCTAAAATATTTTTTTCTCATAAGGAAATTGTGTTGCTCTTTCTAAGTACTATGCTTTGGCTTTGCTTGGCAAGAGAATGTGGAGAGAGCTCCTGTATCACCCCGTTTACCAGTGAAGACAGAAGACACCACTGTGCTACCTTGGTCTTTTTAAATAAACCACAGACAAAATATGGAGTGATGTCAGCGTCTCAGAAATGCATTAAGTCATGGGGCTGTGATAGGATCTTCCACGGCTCTGTGTCATTCTGACCATAGAGCTGCTTTGTGTTCTTAAGGTAAACACCTCTGCTGTTTCAACAGGTATCCAGGATTCAAATAATTGTTAAATGAATGTTGTGATTGAGATAATTGGCCCTTGGGACTCTACTTGTTGTGGAGATCATAAGTTCTTTAAGTTCTATATAAAAAACAGTCTTAGGTGTTTTAAAGAAAAACTTTTTCATTTTACAAAAGGAAATTTGCTTGAGCAACCTTTTTTAATGGAATGCAATTAAGTTATAAATCTTCATGCCATAGGACTAACTTCAGTCTTCTAGCTTAAGATAATCAATTGTAGTAGAGATTCTTTTACCACCTTGATCATATTTACCCAGAGAATATGTGATGTATAACAGAGGGATAGGCATTAATACCGAATGGTGTCAACCGATGTGAAATGATTTCATTATGTAAGTAACCCAGGACGTGGCTTGGAAAAGAATTGATGAGAAATACGGCAGGACCAGCCCACTATTGGATGTCATCTCCACTGTTTATTATCTGCCCTGCTCCACATCTGTGAGGACGTAGGGACACCTTCACCATGTACCTCTTGACTCCCCACGCGTCTTCTCATAGACCGACAGAGAACTTGACTCCTGAAGGCAGTGCCAGTTAGAGGGGTCCATATTAAATGATCCCAGTGACTGTCAAGATGGAGATCTGTAAACCAAAACTGAGGTTAGCCTTGGAATGCCAGCTGGGAATGGGGAACCAAAAGGCAATGCTGGAGCTTGCCTGCCAATGTAGAAAACTCCTCTAGTTTAGAGGTAGAGGTAGGAATGGAAGGCCTGGACAGTGCACGGGTCATGCGGACGGAGTGATGTCAGTTGATTTCAGAGATGACTTGAAGCTGGAATTGATAGGAGTTGTGGGTTATTTGGCACGTGAGTTTAAGAGAAAAAGGCACAGATGAGGTCTAGTTTTCTAATTGTGCAAGTATAGTAGACTGATGCCATTTATTGAGACATGAGTTATTTGAGAGGAGGTAGATTTTTGTGTGTGTGTGTGTACGTGTGTACTGTGTGTACTAGGAGTTGTAGAGGTGATAATACTGATTTAAATGACCATGGGCCAGCCATGTGGAGTTGACTCGTAGTTTGAATACCCGTAAACGTCAGGAGAAAGATGTGAACTAGAGATTCATTAGCATGAAGATGCTAGTAGAATTCAGAGGGAGCTAGTATTGGCCAGAATAAACCTAGTAAGAAGGACTCGTGCGCACCAGCATCATGGTATTCTGTGGCGGAGCCCAGTAAGTAGTCCAGTAAGTGCCCAAGAAAGGAGACACAGAGAAAGAAATTGAGTGACAGGAAATTTAAGGGAAGAGACTGTTTCAAGAAGGGCAGAGGTGAAGACTGTCAAATCCTACAGAAATCTCAAAGAAGATAACATTAAAAGGATTTGTTGACTTTAGCTTGAAAAAGTTTGGTTTTCGCTTTTTCCCAATACATATTTTGAGTAAGTTAAGTAAATAGAGCAAAGGAAGGGCAGATAGTTCTGGGGCAGAGAATATTCTGTTATGTTTTTCCTGGCGTCTGATGAAAACAAGGGCCCCTTCTGGTTTGTGTTTGGTTTGCTTTTTTGTTTCTTTATTTGTAATTTAGTAGTTGGAACTTATAATGAAGTTTCTGTATTATCTGCCGTTCTTAGTAGAAGTCCACTTTTGGAATGTGCTACACAATAACCTACCTGTAGCAGGCAAGACCGTAGATATAAATCATTTTAGCTTAGATCATTGCAGAACATAAATCACTGAGATAATATCCTCCTCCTAAAAGGAAAAGTAAAGTAATGTAGTCTTCTAGCAACGGAAACACGGCAGTCTAGTTATCAAAGAATATATCAGCAGTGATGACTAAAGTAAACTCAAGTAGTATGTATGTTCAGATAAATTAAATAAATGCAGTTCATATGTAAGTGTGTATATGTCTCAACAATACCCTCCAACCAGAAAGCCTCCTCCACACTTTCTGTGTAAATATAGATAGATGGAGATGTAGATCCTGGCAAAATTCTGAGCAGAGAATTGGCCTTGCTATGTTTAGACTCCTGACCTCTAAAAACCGTGAGACAATTTCTCTCAAGAGGCCCTTTGCTATTCGACATGTGTTACATGGACCAAGTACATAGAGGTGCAGCACCAGCCAGTTGGGCACTGTGCTCATGCAGAGTCTCAGGCCTCCAGACCTGCTGAGTCAGAGCCCGCATCCCAGCAAGCGCCTGTGTAATCTGCAGACTCACAGGCACGTTAAAGTTGGGAAGCACTGTTCTGGAAACTAGAAAACAAGGCACCTCCATAGTTGCCACCACCCTATGCTGACCACCTCGAGTTGACCTAATTTTCACAGACTGCACATTCCTACATGTCCGTCTGTAGGTCTAGTTCTTACCCTGCGTGTTGGCCAGTGACAGCCCCTACCTTGCAGAGGCTCTACTGCACTGCATAGGCGTAATTACCTTCTACAAGGAAAAAGCACATTTATAATTATATTTCTGTTTATGATTAATTATTTTATTATTTTATCTTTAAAAAAATAAAATCTCATTAGAGAGAATTGGGGGAAAAAAACTTAAAAAATATTCAGTTAGTATATTTGATTGTTAGATATGCTCTTATAGAACTGCTTTTGTCTAAAAAGAAAAAGCCTCTGCTTTTGCAACCTAAGTAAGTTAATGTTGCTTTTAAAATGAGGGTACTATATGCCTGAAGTATAAATGTAGATTTGTTGTTTGTTTGATTGATTTTTGTTTTGAGACAGGTTTTGCTCTGTTGCCTGGGCTTGAGTGCAGAGGCACTACCATGGCTCACTGCAGCCTAAAACCTCTGGGCTCCAGCCATCTTTCTGCTTCAGTTCTATGGGCAGCTGGGACTATAGGTGCACACACATGGCGGGATAAGTTTTTTCTATTATTTGTAGAGACGGGGTCTTGCTTTTGCTCAGGCTGGTTTCAAACATTTGGCCTTAAACAATCTTACTACCTGGGCCTCTGTGTCTGGCCCAGTAATAAATTTTTGCATTTAACATTTCTCTGAACTTTTTATGTATAAAAAGCAAGCAACGACTAAAATGCAAAATTTACTTACATGGTAATGTAATATATACTTTTACCTATTATTTTTTTTTAATTAAAGAGAGTGATGAAACATGTTATTTTGGTTTGAGCAAAATAAAAAGGAAATTTCAAGATTTAAAATAGATAACAGTGAGTAAAAACATTGTTATTTTCAGCAAAACTGGAATTGCATTAAAAGGGGCAATAAGACTTTTTACAGGTGGACAATTGTTATATCTTTATGACTAAAAAGAAAAAGAACTAGTGACAGTTACCCTGCATTAAGGCAAACATTCATTTATTTATTCAAGAAAAATTTTTCAAGGGTCTTATCATGCCAGGCAGTATTTTCAGTATGTACAGTGTATCTGTGAATAAAAGAAAGAAGTAATTCTAAACTCTGAAATTTTTTTTTTATTGAGGGCATTGGGAGGTGACAGGAGACACACATGAGCTAACATTGTAAGTGGGACTAGATGGTAGTGACAGCTGCAGAAAAGAAGATAGAGCAAGGTGGCAGGGTGGGGTGTGTGTATTGAAAGCTGAGAGGTGAGGAAAAGATTGTAATTTTAAAATTAGGGCATTTGGGTGGGTTTCACCAATTTGGTTCTTGAGCGAGGATGTAAAATAGAGGAGGGTATAAGCTGTGTGTCTGTCCACCGGAAGAGCCAGAGCAAAGGCCCTGTGGTGGCATTTTGACTGGCCAGGTGCAGCAAGAAGGGCAGTGAATGGGAGAAGAGAAGAGGGGAGATGAGGCCAGGGAGGGAACTGGGTGAGACCACTTAGAAACGTGCATTGCTTGTAAGGTCATGGAGAATCTTTGGAAGCTTTTGAGTACAGACCAGATAGCAACTTGATTTTAGTGATGTGTTCTTTAGAGCACACTCTGTGTCTATAAGCACGTAAATCTGAACTTTTTATCCTTAACCTTTCTCACAGTGCACAATAAATGATTGCTACAGTGTAGCCTACTGGCCACCAGAGGAATTGCTATGGGACTTTATATAGGGTCCTGAAGTATAAGGTATATTGATGATCCATATACCCTGCTTTCAGAATCCTAAAAATTTAATTTTTCAAAATTAAGATTTATTTAAAATAATCACCTTAATTTGTAAACGTGACATTTAAGTTGCCTAAAAGTACACAGCTGGATTTACTAGAGTGAGTATTAAGATATGGGTCTCCTGACTGTAAATGAAAAAGAGAAGACCAAAAAGTATCCACTGTGAGCAGATTTTTCCTCAGTGCTTTATTAATTTATACTGAAATGGGGACTCAGTTTCCTCCATTTAACTTACATTGCAGCTTCCTGTACACATCTTTTTGTCTAGGTGTGAGTTACATCATTGCTTTTACTACTGAGTGCTTCTTTTTAAGTACTATGTAAGAAAATATATCCTCTTTTTCCCCTTCAGAACCAATTTTTAAAAATCCTTATTTTATACTCTTTTCAGATACTTATAATCCATTATTTCTCCAAGTTTTTTTTCATATATGGCTGCAGAAGTTGACCAATTATGACCAGTAGGTCCAATCTGGCCTATTGCTTGTTTTTGTATATCCTGTGATCCAGTAATGTTTTTTACATTTTTGAATAGTTGTTGGGATGTGGAGGTTAAAAAAAGAAAAAGAAGAGGGACAGTATTTTATGACACATGAAAATTATCTAACACCTAATTTTAATGTTCATAAATAAGTTTTACTGGCACATGCTCATTCTTTTACCTATTGTCCAGCCCTGCTGACAATGCTGAGCTGAGAAGTTGTGCCTGAAAAGCCTTAAATATTTCCTGTTAGACTCTTTCAAAGAAAGTTTGATGACCTGTGTTCTAGAACAGGGCTTCTCAAATTTTACTGTGGACAGAAGTGCTTAGAGGGCTTGTTGAAACTTGTGCTGCTAGGTACGTTCCCAGAGGTTCTGATGCTGTCCATGTAGAGTGGGGACTGAGACTCTGCATTCTGACAAACTCCCACATGATGAAGATTCTGCCAGCCTCTAGACTAGCTCTGCCCTAAGGTGTACTGTCTTGCTTTCTTGTCTGCCTGGGTTTATAGTCCCCCTCATATGTCAATTCATTGATTTTGTAGGAGGAAGATCAGAGGGGGTAAATTTGAATGGACTTTGAAGTAGCCTCTTCCGAGCAGTGGACCTAGTCCTAGCACGGTGGATCTTAGGAATTTATGTGGAGTCTGTATTGTACATTCAACGTAACTCTGAGTGTATTTTCATACAGAAATATCCTATCCATCCCCCCTTTTCCACTCTGTGTTTCCTGCGTAATACCTTCTGCGTGCTCTTGTGTTCTTTCATGACTTAGGTGCCTTTGTAAAACTTCCTGTCTTGTATAGATGGTTTTTAATCACATTAATGATTTTTTATTTTTCTGAGCTCCCTCATCCTTATGAGACTTGAGAAGTTTCTTTTTCTTTTCCAACGATAAATACAGCCTGGTACTTTTAAGTTTTTTCAAAAGATATTTTAAATTTGAGGGACGGTCATTTGAAAATATTCATAGACCATGCAGTTTATTGTATAATCTATTTCAGATGCAAACTAATCATGTGGTTAACTAGAGAAAGAAAATCAAATGTTAATAATGTTAATAAACTTAAGGAGTTATGTATAACATAATAGCATCACATATACAATTATGTGATTTTAATGTGGGATATTATATTTTTCCTATTTCATACTGTAACTCTATACAAATGTGTTTTTTTTTAACGACTCTGATTTTATTCCCAAAAGTCTCTGATTTCTTTCTGAGTTGGTCAACTTTGTTAATTATTCATATTTATAAAGTTATTATATCTGCATTTATAAGTTATTTAACACTTAATTAAATTTAGGATAAAGCAGAAGTAAAATATATATTATACACAGATTATGTAAACTCTGCAGTTAGCATGTCTTAAGCCATCATAAGTGACTAAGCAAAAATTTGGCTCCTAGCCAATGTGACATTTAGCTAAATCTTAAAATTTTATTGAGTTACTGCAGGCCTATTTTAGGTTAATTTCAAATATACCCTCTGTCTACCAGTATGCAAGAGATAAAATGTAATAAGCTCTCTCTCTTTCCCCCAAACATTAACATGGTAACTTTAACTTAACAAGACCCAGTACATAAAATGCAAGCAACCATTTACAGAATTCACTAATTATAGATGGAAACAAGATGCTAAGTGTACATGAAACCCAAGGGGTCCCCAAAGAAGACCAGCTTGGTAATCCAAGTGACAGAAGAGAAACAGACATTGAACAGCATTTCTACTTCAGAAATTACTGGAGAAAGAAAAAAGGAGAGGAATTTCTCTACATCTCATTTCACCTAAATAGGGAAAAGAAAACTGTGTTTTGAGAGAAGGCTGTTATTTAATCAGTAATGGACACCTCAGAAAACCTGTTAGTACCAGGGTTAGGAAAGACAGAATATTCTGCTGCTTTCAGTATAGCACACATTTATTGATTACCTCGTTTAAAAAATATTTGTATATATAATTAAATATAGTAAAGTAATATCGCAAAATTTAAAGTAGGTACTTACTATATTAATATATTAAATGTAAACATTTTTTTCTTTTTTTTCTTGCAGTTTTTGGCTGGGGCTGGGTTTGAACCCGCCACCTCCGGCATATGGGGCTTCCAACCTACTCCTTTGAGTCACAGGCGCTGCCCTCTTTCTTATTTTTTAAATCATTTTTTGCATTCATGAACTTCCCCCTCTATGTGGCTTCAAGACACCAGGACACACGCCCCTGCAATACCTTTAATCTTCTCTTTAGCTCTTCTGCTGAAGAATTTGTTCTTCACGATGACCAGTTCCTTAGGGATCTTTCCCTTCCCCAAACTTTGTAGTAGCGCCATCACATCCCCACAGTAACCTGGTAATATTTGTCGAGTTGGTCCTGTGGTGATGCCATCTACCTGCATTATCCCGGCTGCCCAGGTGCTTCTGGTGTTCCCCAGTGCGGCAGTGGCCATGGCTCATGTGCCCCTGAAGCATCCGGGGCCTCCTCAATCTGGATAGAGACGACAAAGCCAAATGTAAAAACCTTTAATTGTCCTTGTGGAAATGTGGAATATGGTAGAGACTGGGAAACATTAAACACAGACACACAAGTGAAAAGAAAAAAAAAATTACTCACACCTGTAAACACAAAGGCTCCCACATTGGGATACGACGTGGCCTTTCCTTCGATTCTGTCAGGTGCATGATCATCTGCTTGAGTCCATCTGATCACGGTGTGTAGGGGACTGATCTGTCTGGTCTTCCTGTATCTCCCTTGTGCTTTCCACACAAGTTATTTCTACTAGACAGTTGCAAAAAGATTGTTGAATTGAGGGTACCTCCTCTTTCCTCAGATAAACTATTATTGTTATTTAATTATATCTCACCTAACAGCTTGTAGCTCGAATAATTTCTGACAAAAATATTTTGATCTGGTTTATAGTTTGCAAAAGGTCTAAGCTTTACTTTCTTTACAATTTAATTAGATATTTACTTTTGTCATGAAATAGGCTGGCAAATGACAATTGGTATGTCTGGTAAGGTTACAGAAATCTCAGTCAAATGAGACAATAAAAAAGGTTTACGGGGCCACGCTTGTGGCTCAAAGGAGTAGGGTGCTGGCCCCATATACCGGAGGTTGGGGGTTCAAATCCAGCCCCAGCCAAAACTGCCAAATAAAAAAAACAAAAAAAAAAATAATGTTTATGAAGGTCTAGAAGAGAATATTACTATTGTTATGGTTTGATTATGTGCAAAATTCAGGTGTTGCCAATGAGATAGTAAAGATGTCCCAAAAGTCTCTCCTAAGAGACTCCCCTTAAATGTAGAGAAATGAAATATTGTAGCTGAATGTAACTTTATTTCCAAAATATTCATTGCAAAACTTTAAAAAATATTTGCAAAATATTCTCTACATGTTGTCAACCTCCTTGTAAAATTCCATAATGAATATTTCGTAAATAAGGGTTTATTTAGCTACAATTTCCCATTTTCCCTACATATGGCAATTTTGGGGGGGCCTTTTGGGACCCTTGCATTAAAAGGTGAGCCCTTGAAGAGGTGATTCACTCATGAGGGGTTCTCTCCACGTGAATGGGATTAATGCCCTTGTAAAAGATGCAGCTTGCACCTGCCACCATGTGAAAACAGCATTCCTGTGAGCATGGAGCAACAGGTACCATGGAAACAGGTATCTGGAAACAGAAGGCAGCCCTCATCAGCACCAAAGCTGCCTCTGCCTTGATCTCAATCTCCCAGCCTCCAGATGTCTTTACTACATCATCTACTTTGACTTCATAATGATTGAATGAAATGAAATATTATATCTATATTATAAAGAAGGAAACGAGAAGACTTGGAGAAATTTACCTAGCCAGGGTCACAAGCCTAGTAGACATGAGTTGGTTGTTGCACTCTGCGTGGTCTCACTCTTTGACTATTCTTTGACCTCCAACGAATTTGTTTCTTAAAGGTTATTGGAATTTCTTTTGCAGCACTGGCCTTCACTTAGGTGTTGGAACACAAATATAAATTACCCAATGCTGTTGCTTCTACTAGATTGGCCTCCTGGTTTGTAGAGGATATGAGTGAGTATAAATAGTTAGCAAATAATATTAAAATTTAGAAGCTATATGTATGCCAATGTGCTAGTTAACACAGAGGAGGATTACCTATTGCCTGAGATTGGCAAACGAAGAATTCGTAGAGCAGATGTACTGTGTTCCAACAGGGGAATTGCATGTTATTTTTAGGAAAAGAGGGAGAAATTTGTAATAGAGAAAATAAGAGTTGTGAAAGAATATTTTGGGAATTATATTTCTTCGTGTCTGGAGCCTAGAGAAAACAAATGTAAAATAATATTTGAAATGGAAACCCGTGTTTCCAAAGGGAAAAGTATCTTAGGTTCTAATTTATTTGCATATTAACTTACAGTTTTGATAAAATTGTAATTAGAATATCAGCAGGATAAAAAAATATTCTGGTGTTCACCTAGGCCAGTATTCTTCAAATCCTTTTAAAAAATGTATTTTGACAAGGGCCAGGCGTGGTTGCTCACACCTGTAATCTTGGCATTCTGGGAGGCCTAGGCGGGTGGATCTCTTGCGCTCACAAGTTCAAGACTAGCTTGCGCAAGAGCGAGACCCCTTCTGCACTAATAGCCAGGCATTGTGGCAGGTGCCTGTAGTCCCAGCTACTTGGGAGGCTGAGGCAAGTGAATCGCTTGAGTCCTGGAGTTTGAGGTTGCTGTGAGCTGTGATGCCACGGCACTCTACTGAGGGTGACAAAATGAGACTCTGTCTCAAAAAAAAATGCATTTTAACTTTTTGTTTCCCCCAAATAAGTAAATATTAGAACATTTATCTTTACAATATGTAATATAATTTCCCTGAGAAATGTATTAATTACAATTATGAGGTCAGCAATGAAGAATTATATGAAACTTACTCATCTGTGTGTTACTAATATATTTGTTTTATTTTTCAGTGAATAAAATAATTTTTCATTGTGCATTGATTGCTTTTTACAAGTCTGTGACATATATGGTAATTTTTTAATTGACACTTGATCAAACAATTTAATTCAAATTGGGTTTTTTGTATTTTATTTATAGCCAATGATATTGTCTTCAAAGAATGTCTCACTTATCTTTTCATTTCTAATATAGTATATTTTATTTCTCATTCATGATGTATTTTATCAGCATGGATTTCTAAAATCATAGGTTTTACTCCAAGTTATTGATGGAGTTAAAAATTGGAGAGAGCTTCTCCCATTTTTTGCAACAAGAATAGTTAAAAAACAAATTTCTACCTGGGCCACACTGGGAGCATAAACATGCGAACTGGGCAAACTGTAAGAAAATAGAAAATGACAGAGCAGTAAATACAGAGAATATTTTTTTTTCGAAAACACCATACCAAGCAAACACATCTGCAAGTTTGATTCAAGTAAAGGACTGCTGGAACTGATCCCAGTTGAGAAAGGATATAGTACTCTTGAATAGGTTGCTAATTGTAACCAGATTATAATCATAGAAATACCAGGATTTTATAAGAGCTGCTAAATATTGAATATCGGTGGGTATTGATTAGAGAACAACATGGCCCATGGAAAGAGCAGTCATCTTTTGAATATGAGTTAAAATTATAGCTTGACTCCTTACTAATGTTGTGACCTTGGGCACATTACTTACTGTATTGAGTATTGCTGCAAATTTAATGACTTAAAATTACCAAATTTATAATCTTACAGTTCCATAGCGTAGAAGTCTCACTGGTCTAAAATCAAGGTGTTGGCAGGAGTTTGTTTTTTTTTTCTTAGCTGTTGTAGGAGTGAATCTGGTTCCTTTCCCTTTCTACCTTCTAGAGGCCACCGACCCATCTTTAGCTCATGACCCCTTTATGTTCAGAACCAGCAAGGGCGAGTTAAGCCTCTCACATTGCATCCCTCTGCCCTCCTCTGTATTACATGCACTGGACTCTCATCTCCTTGTCCATTTGAAGAGTTTTATGATTACATTGGGCCCACCTGGGGTAATCCAGGGTTATTGTCCCATTCAAGGTCAAATGATTGGCAACTTGAATCACTCTTTGTCATGTAACAGCATTGCCTGTTCTGGGGAATTATATGTATGCATTTTCAGGGAGCCATTATTCTGCCTGCTATTCTTTTATTTTCAGTTTCCTTATTTGTAAAATGAGTCTTTTGTAAAGATTAACGGCAGAAAGGTAGAGTAAGTTATATGCCTTGTGTAGTGTTTGCCATAGCACAGGAATTAGATAAGTGGTAATCTGCAGTTCATTTTTATTTCCTGCATTGCTCTCTTACCATCCTTACTTTTTTGCTTCTATTGGTCTATATTTCTAAAATCAGTCTGTAGAGATTTTTCTCTGCTGATTATGAATTTCAGTGTGTTGTCTTTACATTTCTTATAAATAGGGCATAAGCTTAATGAAGTTGGAAATTCTGAAAACTTAACTAAATTAAATTGCTTATATGTAGAATCTTTTCAAGCATCCTCCAACTCTCTATGCTACAGTCTAATGCTCCTGTTTCCTAATCTTTACCCCAAAGTTTGCCAAGGTTGAGTAGGCAACACCTCACTTGGAGGGTTTGGTAAACTTAAATCTGTAGGCTCAATACTCAGGGATCTGACCCAGTTGGA
Source organism: Perodicticus potto (assembly GCA_963574655.1). Lineage (NCBI taxonomy): Eukaryota > Metazoa > Chordata > Mammalia > Primates > Lorisidae > Perodicticus > Perodicticus potto. Next base: position 25,553 of record CAUYRH010077505.1, read on the forward strand.
CTGGGGAACACCTGAGAATTTGCATTTTTGGCAATTTGCTGGTGTCGGTGACCACAGTTTGAGAACCTTGAGGACCACTGCTGTAGAAATAACCTGGGAAGGAAGTAGGGTTGATTTGGCTTTCTTTCCCTATGTAATAAAGTTTATCTGTGTGTTTTTCTCCGGTTCTTAGCTCCCCCCAAACTGAAGAGATCTGGGTAGTGGTAGAATATATCAACCAATTTTTAGTGGAAATTCATAAGCAAGTTTTCTTTATCACAGAGTGCAAATCTGCCCTCTACAGCACTGTTATTTGAAGTGAAGCCAGTCGTAACCATAGAGCAGATATCTGAATCTCTGCCTTTCTTGCCAAGGAAGAGTATTTGACTAGGATCCGTATGGAGGTTTCAGTTATTTCCCATCTTTTTTTCAGTCAGTGTAACAGGCTATTTTTCAATTGTCAAAACCATAAAATGGAATAGTTTTTCATCTGATTGTGTTACTGCTTCACAAATCAAATGTCCTTTAATAATACTGTCTCAAAGTTACTAAACACAGTGCCATTATTTTGTAACATGACATTTATGCAGTGCTTTGTTGTTACATAAGGCATGAAAAATAAAGTGTTAAATGAATAATGTTGTTTGACACATCCTTGAAATTGTCCTCCAATTATAGTACTATAAAATACCTAGCAATTTGTATGTTTAAACTCAGATTGCTTTGATAGGAACCTAGAATAAATTTCTGAAACTTAAAAATTGTATCTCCATAAAGTATGTTAAGGTGGCAAAGGACAAATTTTCTTTATTTTTCTATGTGATAAGAGGCTGTGACATTAAAGGGAAGAAAAAAGAGCTCACAGAGGTTTCACTGGAACTTTCAAGTACGTTATTAAATGAGTATAATCCTACAGGATCAATTGCTCTTTTTAAAAAACCACTATTTTTTAAAGAAGTTTAATGACAATTCATTGATTGAACAATAATAGAGAATCAAGTACATTGGTGGAGTAATTTGATCTTGAGCCGTCTAAACTATATGTCATAGTCTATTTCAATACCTTTGAACTCAGACTGGACTTACATATTATAAGTTGGATTTGTATCTCATTTCCTAGAAAAGTATCATATATAATGAATTGTATGGGGTATAATTTTAATATTAATTAATATATCTTAGGAAGACAATATAATTGGACATTTTTGTACTCAGAATGCATACTGCTTGTTGGAACTTTTCCATGAACAAGAATTTAGAGTCCATTCCATTGGTTTTTAAGGGGGTCTAGGAATTATTCAGTATGCATCTCAAAGATGTAGGTTTAAGGACCCCACCATTCGGAAACAATGACTCATTAGATCTTTAGTAGAATCTAGAAATGTTAATTTATAGCATACATTTTAGATGGTTCTGATGTCAGTTATTCAGGCACTCCACTTTGAGAAGAATGGGTCTAAGTTCCAGCCATGGTGGCATCGGTCTGGCAGGAGTAGGAATGGATTACTGAAGATGGAGTTCAGTTGGAAATGGAAGAAAGCCAACATATTGGTGAGAAAGAATAAAAGTTAGGAGCCCAAGGACATTACTATACCAGGAAAGTGAAATTCACACATTAACATTTACAAGTACTAAAGTAGTTGTCTATTAATTCTCATGGAATTTTTTGTTTTCAAAGCTAGGTTTAACTGTTCAATGAAATTATATGTTTAATACTAACTGGCTATAAAGTATGGGGGGTACTTCAAGAATAAAAGAAGAATAAAATTCTTTTCCTCAGAAAACTAGGAATTTAATATATTGGGTTTTAGATGTTTTGTCATGTCTTTATTTGGTAAATATCTTGCTTGGAACCTCTAGGTCAAAAGCAGAACCAAAAATAACATTAAAAATTTGGTTATATTTGTCACAGGGGCTGGATCCCATGTCCTTTTATCCCTCATTTCATGTATTTCCACACTTTTCAAAATTTGACAGTTCTTAAAGCATCACCATGGAAATTCTAGGATTCTTCAGAACCCATATTGAATTATTTTAGCAAATTCTCACTACAAAATAGAACATGCAGATAGAAATCTTTTTCACATTAATTGGGGAAGCAGTCTATATTAACTTTTGTATTGTCATATCCAAAGCGTATAGTTATAGACATCAAAAAACTTTTATCAGTGGACAAATATGAAATTTAGTACTTAATACGCTAAAAGGCATATGTGTATGCCGAGAAATGAATCTCGGGTAACATTCACATTTATGAAGGCAACAAAAAGAAACTGCAAATTGAAAACAGTGAATGAATGTACTAAAAATAAAATGGAAGCTGAAGTAGTCAAGTGTCAAGAAGCAAGCTATCATAGGGCCAGAGCCCTGAAGAGTGACCTTGGCGTTTAATAATTAGAAAATCTGTTTCAATGACAGAGGCTTTAGTTGAGTTTTGGGTGAAGAAGCCTTATCAGTATGTTGGTGAGTCAGGTGGAGATGGCAAAATACAGGAAGTAGGTAGGGAATAGGAATTTGGATAAGAGGAATGTTTGGATAGAAGCTACCTGGTAATCTTGATCAGAGGAAGACTTTTACAAATGAAAGAAACTACTTGAGTATATTTATAAAAGTCTGATGGAATTGAACAAGGAGAAAAAAGATGTTAAAGATGAAAAAAAAAATGAAGGATTGAATGGGATCTAGGAAAGCCAAAAGTCAAAAGCCTAGACTTGACTATGAACAGGTGAGGTCAGCTCATCTTGCAGGAATGATGGAAAAGAAATAACAATGGTGAGAATGCATAGAACATCATAGGTTGGTGTGAGAAGTTCAGGCCAATGGTGTCTGATTTATTTTTCTTGGTAAAGTTTGAGTCGAGAAGCTTTACTGTGGCATGTGAGGTTGAAGACTGGGGGACGCAAGGAATCAGGGTTTTAAGTAAGAGGAATTTAGGGCTCGGCGCCTGTGGCTCAACAGGCTAAGGCGCCAGCCACGTACACCTCAGGTGGCGGGTTCGAATCCAGCCTGGGCCTGCCAAACAACAATGGTGGCTGCAACCAAAAAATGGCAGGGCGTTGTGGCAGGCGCCTGTAGTCCCAGCTACTTGGGAGGCGGAGGCAGGGGACTCGCTTGAGCCCAGGAATTGGAGGTTGCTGTGAGCTGTGATGCTACAGAACTCTATCCAGGTTGACAGCTTGAGGCTCTGTCTCAAAAAAAAAAAGAGGAATTTAGATTATCAACTAGGGGGATGAAGGGAGATAAAACTTTGGAAGTCCCTCGGTTGTGAAAAAGCAGAAAGTAAAAGGAGATTTTAGTTTATCAAGCTTGAGAGAAACTCTGCTTTTGCTCAGGAAAGTTGAACTGCTGCAGGAGTGTCTTTCTGAGCAAGAGTTTTCAGATATCCGACAGCACCATATTGCAGTTCCTCATAGAAGGAAAACAAATGAGGTGGTCTTTAAGTTTTCCCCAGGCGGAGAGAAAGGAGCCTAAACAGGTTATAGCACTTTCACATGAGGGGTGGAGACCAAGGTCAGAGCTGGGGCAGGGCCTAGGAAGTGAAAATTTGCAGGGCAAAGTATTGGAAAGAAAGAAGATGCTCAGAGCGAGCTCCAGAGGTGTGCAGAGGTGTCCTTTCAAATTGGCAAACGTATTAGGTTGAATCCCAAGAGGCAGGATAAAGAAGCACTAGGAAGGGGGAGGTTAAATAATTCTCAGAATTCACCCCAATTTGGGACTGGATGGCATTGGCTTACCCATGAGATAGGGTTAAGAGACTTTATAATACACAGAGTATTGGGTAGAGTGATCAAAATGTTACTGCCTTTGTAGTGGGACTGTATTGGCTTCATTTTAAAGGCTTCTCTGGACCCACTCTAATAGAGCTTAAGATTAATTTACACA
>CAUYRH010077506.1:0-15282 GCA_963574655.1 Perodicticus potto
GGTAGAGACAGAGTCTCACTCTATCGTCCTTGGTAGAGTGCTGTGGCGTCACACAGCTTACAGCAACCTCCAACTCCTGGGCTTAGGCGATTCTCTTGCCTCAGCCTCCCGAGTAGCTGGGACTACAGGCGCCTGCCACAATGCCCAGCTATTTTTTTGTTGCAGTTTGGCTGGGGCCAAGTTTGAACCTGCTACCCTCGGTATATGGGGCCAGCATCCCCCCCACTGAGCCATAGGCACCGCCCAGGGTGGGTTTGTTTTTTTTTTTTAGGTAGAGATAGAGTTTCACTTTATTGCCCTTGGTAGAGTGCCGTGGCGTCACACAATTCACAGCAACATCCAGCTCCTGGGCTTAGGCGATTCTCTTGCCTCAGCCTCCCAAGTAGCTGGGACTACAGGTGCCCGCCACAAAGCCTGGCTATTTTTCTGTTTTGCACTTCGGCCAAGGCCGGGTTTGAACCCGCCACCTTCGGTATATGGGGCCGGTGCCCTACTCGATGAGCCACAGGCGCCACCCCAGGTTAGAGTTTTTGAGAAAGAAGAAAGTTTACGAAAAGACAGCATGTGGAGAAACCTCTGAAAGCCCCCACTGTAGACTATCTGGGAGGAGAGGAGCAAAGTGGGGAGGTCTCAGGTCCCACAGGAGCTCAAGTCACCCACAGAGCAGAGGGAGCTTGAGATGGTCCATGAAATGGCACCTATGGCTACTTACCTGACAGGGAAGCTGTGGTCTGGGTTTATCCTCTCCAACAAACTATACAGCTGTGAGGAGAAAATGTTAGTTAGAACCATGCTGCATTTCATATAAGATGAAAGATAGACTGGAATGTGCTACAAATGAGGTACCTAAGGCTGCCTGCAACTCTCTGAGACTTACTCTGAGAGGACCCAAATCCCTGTCCCTGGGCTCAGCCTACCCCTGCTGGGAGAGGGGGTGGGTTGCCTGGGGGATGGATCTCAGTACAGGGCCTTCTTTACCCTCATGGGACCTCCATGGACACTAAGGTCCACTGACTGACCAGCAAGAGCAGTCTGTGGTGTGAAGAGCCTGGGGTGGGTCCTCACACCCTTAGCCTATCCTGCCTTGTGCCACTCAGCCCTATAGCAGGTAAGGGGGCACTGGGCAGTAGGCAGGAAGGATGGCAGGCTGGTCCATGTAGGCCCTGGGAGCATGGATTTCCCTGTGTATCCGAGTCAACTTCTAGGAGGAGTCTGGGGATTAAATAAGAGCCAAAGGGCAACTGAAGTAGAATAAAGGCTTTGCAGGTAGAGGCCGACCCCCAGGTCTGGGGAGAGGATCTCAGGGCTGAGCAGGACTGCAGGAGGATCTTGACCCTTCTGCGTCAATTCAGAAGCCAAGTTCAGGACATATGGCCTGTGAGGATAGAACTGGGTATCCTCAGCCCTGAGAGTGGCATCAGGACAACCCAGGGGGCAAGGTACAATTGACTGCCCCTCAAGACTAAACCCAAGGGCTGGCCAATGGTCTACAGCAGAGAGCTCAGGCTATAAGATAGTGGATTTTTTTTTGTGGCATTCAGTAAAGCTTGGCTCCTGTTCAATAAGGAGTCGTCGTCTATGGCCATGGGAATGTTTTTGCCCCAGATCTAGCCTCTCTCTAGCCTTGCCTGCTTTATACACCTCCAGGCCTTTGCTATGTGAGCTTCTGTGTGGGGTACTAACACCCTTGTCAAAGGGTGAATGTGCTAGGGTTTGCTGAGATATCCTCGAGCCCAAGACAGCCCCCACCAAACCCCAAATAAAAGGAGAATGGAGAGAAAGGATACCAAACATGAAGCATGTCACCTACTACCTCTTGGTGTCTATTTCCTTCCCGTATATACACACTCGCCAGGTTGGTCACGATGAAGGCCCACAGCTCTTGGTGGTTGGTAAGCTGGAAGGGAGACACGGATGTTAGGAGGCCACATTATACTGGGGTTGCTTTGGTGGTGTCAGAGCCACCCAAAAGCTCCATGGCAGCTACTTTGGAAGTAATTTGTTCTTTTCATTTCAGATACATCCTACTCACCTTCTAAACCCAAGGGTACCACAACTGTTAATTCTTTCCATCACAAAACCATCGTCCACTTTATGGGACAGTTAGAAAATGGAGAAAAGGGCTTGGCGCTTGTAGCCAGCCACATATACCAAGGCTGGCAAGTTTGAACCCGGCCCAAGCCAGCTAAACAACAATGACAACTGCAACAAAAAATAGCTGGGTGTCGTGGCGGGCGCCTGTCGTCCCAGCTACTTGGGAGCTGAGGCAAGAGAATCGCTTAAGCCCAAGAGTTTGAGGATGCTATGAGCTGTGACGCCATGGCACTCTACTGAGGGTGACAAAGTGAGACTCAGTCTCAAAAAATTAAAAACAAACAAACAAGCAAACAAAAAAACCAGAGAAAAGGGTAACCAGCCCCTCCTCAGCCCACCCTCAGAATGTGCTGTGTTTGGGTCTATTTTCTGTTGTCTCTCAAGACTGAGACCTGATGGCCCTTCCTCTACACCACAGCCAGTAACCTCTGGGACCCAGATGCACATGTACAAAGAGACAGAGGCCAGTCCTGTGAGGACCATTCTTCCTGGGCTGGGGGGCAGGGGAGGGCAAGGTAGGGAAACTGTCACTCTAGTGGGCACAGGTCCTGCCCTAAAGGTAGGTTACGCTGTGTCAGAGCCCAGAAATGCTGTCAATGACCAGTGATATATGGACTGTGGTCATAAGTAATAAGAACAGTCAAAAGAGGTACCAATCTAAGTGGCTCAAGCATAGCCTAGATCCTGGTTCTCAGTAAGGTTGGGCAAGAGATGAGGGAGCCCAGGAGGTACAGATGCTACCTGAGAACCCTGGCATGGGCCAAGGAAGCCCAAAGGGTCTTCTGAATCAAGAAAAGATGCTCTGAGAGGTAGCAAGGGTGGGAACATTTGTTGTGGGACCACAGTAGTAGTATACAGTTTGGGTCAGGAGAGTTCAGATTTGTACTCTGGCTTCATTGCTTCCCGGGTGGGTCATGGAAGGGAAGCTCCCTTATGCCTGGTGGGGAGGACTCCTTGGGGTGTGTGGCTTTGGAAACTTTAACGTTGCAGCAGCAGCAGCAACCACTTATGGGAAGTAGATGGGGAGGAGGTGGCGAGACCGGAGGGGCCCTGGTACTGCTATGGAAGGACCCAACCAGGGCCCAGGGAATGAGGGCTGGGGGCAGAGGAGCAGACACTGAGGCAGACATGCTGTCTGCAAGGCATGTGTATCTCTGAGGTCAGCAGCAGAGGAGGCAGCACCCACAGACAAGGGCAAGGTAGGGGAACTGTCACTCTAGTGGAACACCCCAGAGAGGCAGATGGGAGACTGCCCCATTCAATGGTCAAAGGGTGCTCACTGGCCAGCAACTCCCCTTTGCCCCACAGTTGTCCTTTATCTGGATCAACAGCACACCAGTGTTATGCCAGAAATCAGTCTAACTGTTGTGGAGCTGCCCTCTTGGACCACAGCTTTGAGTAGCTGACCTAATGTGGCTGCTGTCCTCATCACAGACTGTGCCCGAATCCTTACTCAGAAATGTTGCCCGCCCCAGGAATGAAGGAGGCCGGCACCTTACCCGCAGGGCTGTGGTGAACTGGGCTTCTGCGTTGTCCATGCAGTTGACAGAGACACAATACAGGCCCTGGAAGAAGGGGCTGTCACTCATAGTAGGCCCTCGGGGCCCCTCCACTGAGGGCTCAAATCAGAGCTACACATAGCTTGCCCGGGGTGACATGGTTGCACCTGGTTGAGCATGGCAAATGACTCTCCTGAGATAGCTACTAAAAAAAATAAAGTGCCTGATAATTCCTACTTCCCCAGACCCAAGCTTGGGACTCAACGGAATACTTGTCATAGGAAAACTCAGTGGAACACTCAGGATCCTGCCTGGTGGGTGGTTGTATGATTATTTACTGGGGGTTCTTCACTAGAAACATTCTGAATCCTGACTAAGGTGCTGTCATGGGGTTCTTAAACAGGAATACTCCAGATTCTGCCTATGGTATTGTGGGGTTACTCACCAGCAGTGTGTGCAGCTGTGCTGCATGGTTGGAGAAGAGCCGGGGAGACTGCTGGCACAGCTGGCAGACCTGGGAGATCTGCAGGAAGAGAGCATGCCTGATGTCATGCCGGTAGCTAGGGACCTGATGTTTAAGCAGCACTGGGGAGATCTCACAGCTGGCAGGTGTGCTCATGTTCTGTCTTCCCAAACTGAAAAGTACATAGTCCTGGCCTTATTGGTAAAGTAGGGCCCTGACTCTATTATGGATGGGGGCCCTTGTCCATTACCTGCCTTCTCTGCCCTTTCCAATGTGTGTCTTTGCTGTAAGGAGCTACTGGCCTACTCAAGGTCCCCATGCCCTCTCAGCAGGGTGGACACCTGAGGTTACAAACCCTGGGGCTGGAAAGAGTAAGAGGTGAGAGGATCATCATCAGAGGATCCCAAATCCCTGCATAACATACATGCAGCATTCCCTGGGCGTGCCAGCTTTTGGAAAAGGGCCTATTGGTTTTTAATTTTTTTTTTTTAAGAGACAGAGTCTCACTTTGTCACCCTCGGTAGAGTGCCGTGGCGTCACAGCTCACAGCAACCTCCAGCTCTTGGGCTTAGATGATTCTCTTGCCTCAGCCTCCTGAGTAGCTGGGATTACAGGTGCCTGCTACAATGCCCGGCTAGTTTTCTTTTTGTTGCAGTTTGGCTAGGGCCAGGTTCGATCCTGCCACCCTTGGTATATGGGGCTGGCGCCCTACTCACTGAGCCACAGGCGCCGCCCACCTATATATTTTTTTGAGACAGATCCTCAAGCTGTCGCCCTGGATAGAGTGCCATGGCATCACAGCTCATTGCAACCTCCAACTCCTGGGCTCCAGTGATTCTCCTGCCTCTGCCTCCCAAGTAGCTGGGACTACAGGCATCCGCCACAACATCCGGCTATTTTTTGGTTGCAGCCATCACTGCTGTTTAGCGGGCTGGGCTGGATTCGAACCCGTCAGCTCAGGTGTATGTGGCTGGTGCTTTAGCCACTTGAGCCACAGGTGCCAAGCCACCTATTGTTTTTTTTTTGTGTGTGTGTGCAGCTTTTGGCCAGGGATGGGTTTGAACCCACCACCTCTGGCATATGAGGCCAGCACCCTATCTTTGAGCCACAGGCGCTGCCCCCTATTGGTTTTTATAACAGATTCTCTAATCAGTTATGCCCGTGTAGGGTTGTGAACTGCTGAGTGACTGCAAGATGGCATGACAGGGTATCTTGCCAACATGTGATGTCTGTGCAGCTCCTGCTAGCCCTACCTCTTGTAGTGCTGTTGCCTTGTGCCCTGTGACGAGCCGGCACATGATGATGTGCTCCAGAAGGATCACTTGGAAGGAGGACAGAATGGGGCTGCAGTCGAGCACTGTGGAAGAGAGTTGTGGGTAAGCATGCAGGAGAAACCAAAGGAGGTTTCTCCTTTGACCCCCGCCCCACCTTGTCTCCCACCTCTGTCCTTGTCTCTTGCCAGACTGGCCTGGCACCTACCCTGTTGCACCCTCGGTGCGAGGGAGCTCATCTCTGGGTCCAGGTGAAGAGATAGAGCTGAAATCACGGATTGATTCCCAGAGTCTTCTATTTTTAATCTTTATTTATTTATTTTTTTGAGACAGAGCCTCAAGCTGTCGCCCTGGATAGAGTGCCGTGGCATCACAGCTCACAGCAACCTCCAATTCCTGGGCTCAAGCCAGTCTCTTGCCTCCACCTCCCAAGTAGCTGGGACTACAGGCGCCTGCCACAAGGCCCGGCCATTTTTTGGTTGCAGCTGTCATTGTTGTCTGGCAGGCCCAGGCTGGATTCGAACCCGCCAGCTCAGGTGTACGTGGCTGGCACCTTAGCCCATTGAGCCACAGGCGCCGAGCCTCCCAGAGTGTTCTAAGAGTAAGGAACCCAGGGATTTACCTTTGATCTTCACCCCACTAAATGCTCAAGACATGGTAGGTTCTAGAAATGCAGAAGTTGCCCTAGATCACAAGACCCTGTCATAGGGCCTTAAGCAGAATGGCTGGGGGACCCTGGGTGGGGTCCCAGTTCTTGGAATCTCTGAACAGCTGTCCTCACGTCAGAACCACACAGCATGGTTCTTTACCACAGAGAAAAAGAAACACTGGTCCCTCAGTCTTTGGTTTCCTGGTTCTGATGATTTCTCCCCAGCAGCCCTCATGAGGGGGCACATGGGCACATTAACAGGGACACTGAATCAGCCAGAATGCTCGGGGCTCTGGGTTTGTGCCCAAGGAGCTTAGCCCCACAGGACGGACTAATTAGTAAGTGGTTGAAAAGAATCCATGACCTCCAAAGAACCTTTTATAAGTGAGGGTTGAGTTCCAATCACAGCCTCACTTTAGTGTATCCCCATCACAATATTAATAACTGGCAAAAGCAACAGCTTGATTCACCTGATTGCCTGGGTCCTGGCCAGTTAGGGGTGTTTCCCCAAACTCCAGGCATGATCTGCACTACTCCAATCCTGGCCAGTACTGGCATCTACCTAATGGGGATGATGAGACTCCCCCTAGGAAGGGACCACTCAGGTAATGCATGCAGTCAGTCAGAATCATTCAGCGCCAACATAGGCAGCGTCTGGCTAGGCTGCCCACCAGGGGGCACTGTGACTACACAGGCGGCCAAGCTTACTCTTGAGCTTCTCCAGCTGCATAAGCGCCTTGTCAGTGTACTTCTGTGCCTTCTCCAGGTAGCCAGCCTGCATGGAGTGCATCACAGTCACCTGGTGACAAGACCAGACAGCAATGGTTACTGGGGTCCTTTTTCCACCTGCCCACCCTGGCCTCAGGCCCCAGCAGGGACGCACCAAGTAGACAAGCACACACATGTGTTCCTTGGGCAGCCAATGGAAGAGGTCAGCGGGGTTGCTGGGCAGGATCTCATCATCATGCAGTGTGGAGATGGTCTGGATGCACTGCTGCAGCTGCTTCAGGCACGGCTTCACACTCTTCACCTGCAGGGGGCAGGTGGCCACCCTGAAGTTCCCACCAGCAGCCAGGCCCCCCTCAGGAATAGGCCAGCTCCAATTCAGCCACCCTTCTGTCCCTTCCTCCTGGGAGCAACCACCTTCCTGGGAGAGACTACCGCAACCCCATACCCATGGATCATTTGGGCTCTCAGGACTTGGGACAGGACCAGATGGTTGTCTGTGGGACTGAGGTTGGTCTACTGCCCAGTGCTGGGAGCAATACCACGGACCAAGAGAGGCCTGTCTATAGATTCCAGTTGGAGCGGCACTTGGGTTTCCAGTAGCAAGACCCGGAGAGGGCAGGAGTAGGCTGGGACACCTCAGGGGTGGGAAGTGGCTTTGTAGACCCCCATGAATCCCGTAGAAGCCATGGCTCATACAGACTGTTCTATTTGCACCAGGAAGTCTTGCCCTGAGGCCCCAAGTGACATTTCTGCACAATGAGATGGCACATGGCCTGATGGGCAAAGGTAGGTGTGGGTGCCCTTTACCAAGGGGGCTACTCAGTGCCTTCCAGGGCCCTTGCTCCTGCCGGCTCCATCTGTGATCTTCTAGCATCTTGGTGGGATGAGCGGGATGGGGCAGCTCCACCCCACAGAGAAGATGACTGAGACAATCATGCAAGCAGAGGGACAAGGTGTTCGAATACAGTTGCTTCTCATCTACACAGGGGTTATGGAGTCCAGTTTCAAGACATGGCTGGTCAAATCAGACCCTACCCACTCAACATCACAGTTGCGGAAGGATTGGAAAAAGACACTGCTTGGGTACCTGCTATGTGCTCAGCACCACCTTAGAACCTGTTAGGCTTACTCTCTTGGATTCTCCCAGAGTGAATGTGTATGGCAGTGCACATAGCTCAGTGGGTAGGGTGTCAGCCACATACATTGAGGCTGGCGGGTTTGAACCGGCCTGGGCCTGCTAAAGCAACAGTAATAACTGCAACAACAACAACAAAAAAAACAGCCGGGCATTCTGGCAGGCACCTGTAGTCCCAGCTACTGGGAGGCTGAGGCAAGAGAACTGCTTAAACCCAAGAGTTTGAGGTTGCTGGGAGCTGTGAAGCCACGGCACTCTACCGAGGGTGACATGGTGAGACTCAAGTGGCTAAGGAGCCAGCCACGTACACCAGGGCTGACAGGTTTGAATTTAGCCTGGGCCTGCCAAACAGCAGTGACAACTATAACCGTCCCCCCCCCAAAAAAAAATAGCTAGGTATTGTGGTGGGTGCCTGTTGTCCCAACTACTTGGGAGGCTGAGGCAAGAGAATCGCTTAAGCCCAGGAGTTGGAGGCTGCTGTGAGCTGTGATGCCATGGCATTCTACCCACGTGACAGCTTGAGGCTCTGTCTCAAGAAAAAAAAAAAAAAGAGTGAATGAATGTGTGTGAGGCAACATGTCACTACTTTCAGAGTTGAGGCAGGGCTGCCAGCACAGACCCTGCTCACAGAAACACTACAAGTATGACATGCTAGAGCAGGATGGGTGTATGTGTTGGGGCTGGAATGACAGCCCTGCTGCCTGAGGCTCACTGTCTATGTGATGCCTCTGCCCTCCCACAGCTTCCTAGCAGCCCTCCTATGAGATAAGAGGTGCCACACACCTGTCCCGCATCCAGGTAGTGGGTCACCTGGAGCACTAGGAAGAAGACACGTAGCGATTCCTTCTGGATGGGGTTCCCCTGCCAGTTCTCCACGATCTGTCCACAGAGGGTCAGCAGTGGGTGGACTTCCTGCAGCTTGCGCTCCATCAACAACAACTGGGGAGGGAAAGGCACAAAAGCTAGGCCATGGCTCAGTACCTGTAGCTCAGCAACTAGGGCACGGGCCACATAAACCAGGGCTGGCAGGTTTGAACCTGGCCTGGGCCTGCTCAACAACGACACTACAGCAGAAAAATAGCTGGGCGTTGTGGTGGGCACCTGTCGTCCCAGATACTTGGGAGGCTGAGGCAAGAGAATCGCTTAAGCCCAAGAGTTTGAGGTTGTTGTGAGCTGTGACGCCACAGCACTCTACAAAGGGCAACACAGTGAGACTCTGTCTCAAAAAAAAAAAAAAAAAAAGAGTTGGGCCATGGGGCTTGTGGGAGCCCTCCCGGGAGCATAGGACCACCCATTCACCCACCCTGGGAATACCATAACTGCCCTAGGGTGACAAAACCACCCTAGCCCCACCAGCTCCAAACCAGGCTCCTGCCTCAGCACAAATCTCCACTCAGCCTTAACTTACCATCCCCTTGCTGAGGAGGAACAGCGCCCTGGAAAACAAAGACATGGAGTCAGGCTCTAGAAGGCCCAGGTGCCTCCCAGATAACTTGGGCTACCCCAACACTTACAGGACCAAAAGTGTCTCCTCAGGAGAAGATTAAATGGATGACATGGAACAGTCCTCACTGAACTTTGTTTTATTTACAAGACTGCTATATTTTGTCCTTTTCTATCAGATTTACTTTTCTTGTATGGTTTAGAGACCCTAGTGTGGTTAAAAAATTCAGAAGACATGCACAGGTGCTCAGAGACTGAGATAAGAGTGCTGTGCCATGTTCCAGGTGGGTAGACCATGGCATAGCACTCTAATCTCAGTCCTGCTGACACAGAAGACATGGGCTTAGGACCTGTGGCTACACTGGGCGGGGCAAGCAGGCAGGCTCAGGCCCATTCATCCTTCACTGCCTAGTTGGTAAACCTGGCCAAGACCCCACCAGTTTCTTTCAGGGTTAAGGGGATGAACTTGGGAAGCCCCGGGTACATTAGCAGCCTCACCTCAATCCACCACCTCCACTCTCAGACTTCTATAGTCTCTCTTAAACCTTCTGCACTTTCTTTCTTTCTTTTGTTTTTTTTTTGTAGAGACAGAGTCTCACTTTATTGCCCTCGGTAGAATGCCATGGCATCACACAGCTCACAGCAACCTCCAACTCCTGGGCTTAGGCGATTCTCGTGCCTCAGCCTCCCGAGTAGCTGGGACTACAGGCGCCCGCCACAACGCCCAGCTATTTTTTGTTGCAGTTTGGCCAGGTTTGAACCCGCCACCCTCAGAATATGGGGCTGGTGCCCTACCCACTGAGTCACAGGCACTGTCCAAACCTTCTGCACCTTCTAAAGGAGCATGTGCAGCTGTCTTTGGCAAGGAAAATAATGAAATAAGTATATCAAGGGAATTTTAGAAAACAGTAAAAGTAATGGGGGAGGGAGGTGGGTGGCCCTGTCCTACCTCAGTCCTGGAAATATGCAGCATGCTGATGGTGGGCCATGAAGAGCCTCCTTTTAGGAGCAGCTAAAATTGCACTCCTCCAATTTCGAGGAGCTCCATTTTGTCAACACTGAATCCTGTTTTGCCAGTCTTTGCAGAGTACCTGCATACTGTGGCTGACACCCTACCAACTAGGTGCTGCTCTCCCCATTTTATAGTTAAGGAGACTAAGGCAAAAAGGTCAAGTTTACACAATGTTCAAAGGATAGAGCCGGGACATGCGCTAACAGCTTGGCTCTCCTGCCTGTGCTCCAGGTCACAGTGGCTATTTGTTCCCTGTTATTACCTCATGAAATGAACACACAGGGAATCTACCTACCCATCTTCTGATTCTTGAAATCTATGGGAGAAGCCATCAAATTAAGGTTTCCATATTGTTACACAAAAAATCACTTGCTGGTGGTGCCCGTAGCTCAGTGGATTGGGCGCCAGCCACATACACTGAGGCTGGCAGGTTCAAGCCTGGCCTGGGCCTGCTAAACAACAATGACAACTGCAACCAAAAAATAGCTGGGCATTGTGGCAGGCACCTGCAGTCCCAGTTACTTGGGCAACTGAAGCCAGAGAATCGCTTAAGCCCAAGAGCTGGAGGTTGCTGTGAGCTGTGATGCCACAGCACTCTACGGAGAGCAACATGGTGAGACTCTTGTCTCAAAACAAAATAAAACAAACAAACAAAAAACAAAAACTCACTTGCTCAGAGGCCCTGAGCCTGAAGACCTGCAAGCGTTGTCCCTAGGCCACTGTGCACAGACCATATGTCAACACCAGGCTGCCTGCCCATGGCAGATGGTCCTGGGAAACACACGAGTGGATAGGGTGGCCAAGTAAAGGCTCTGCCCTACTCCCAGACAGGATTCTAGGAATAAAGACACCCTTTGAGGAGCTGTTGGGAGCTGCCTGGTACCCCATGGGCACTCCTAAGTCTATAGCCCAGAGGGGGCTTGAGAAGAGTCAGGGGCTGCTGTGTCATGACAACTCCATAGGACAAGCTCTCAGACAGGGTGCTGGGTCCCAGAGCACCCTCACTAGGCCAGAAAGGCCCTTTGTGGAAAGTTTCCAGAATCCCAACACACAGAATAAAAGAACTGCTGCATGAAGCCTGCCTTCTAGAGAGGATTTTGGCCCTTGCAGAGGGTGCACAGACAGCACCAGAGACCTCTGACCCCTGAGCTCTAGCCTTAGGGCACCAGTCTACAGATAGTTTAAGCAGCTTCATGCATACAATATGAACCTATGTCCCTTCTGCTACACAAACACTAGCTTACTCTGCCTCCTATTTCGTGTGGACAAGCTCTTTGGCTCCCTTGAGCGGGTAGACATTGATGTGGCCTATAATCAGTGTCATGCATGCCCCACATCAATGAGGGCACATCTGTGTGATGAAGCACAACAGCCTTGCAAATAGGACCAGCATTTTTTATTTCAAGAGATAATAGAAATGAGCAGTGCTGATGGTGTGGTGCATGCCAGCTGCCCCTCACCCTCAGCAACCCAACTCTCCAACATTTTACTTTATGAATCAACATGGCAAAAGGTATCTTGGTGCAATTTTAATTCACATGTCTCTCATTATGTATGGTGGTCATCTTTCCATGCTGAAATGCTGTTTCTATTTGCTATTCTGGATTAAGATGGCTGAGCCCTTTCCATGTAAGAATGCGGGAGGGGAGAAGGGGAGAGAGTGCCTACCGTGTGTACTCAGATCCCACCACCCGGGCATACTCTGCCCCCACGCCCAGGAGGTCACAGGCTGACACCAGGTCTTTCTCAAGCGTGTGCAGTTGCTAAAAAGGAGAGAAAGCAATGACTTTCACTGCCAAATCCTTCAGTTTTATAGTGCCTGGCCTGACTCTTTGTTAGCAAGTTCAATCTAACTCCCCACGTCTACAAAATTACCTCAGTGTCAGTTCTGAGCTAAACTAACCAAATTATCTTGTTAACTGCTTTGGATACAGAGCTCCAGTTCAGCTATCGTGTACACATCATCTAAATTTAATATACATTGTCTAAACTTAATGGTATGTAGAACCAGCAGTTAATGTTCACTGGGCACAGACTCCCCCTTCCCTCCCCCTGGGGCTGTGTGAGTGCCCAGGGCTGTTAAACTGCTTCTCCGTGACCTGTGGGGTTGAATAATTGGGAGACAATTCCAGGGTCCACAAAAGGGATTTCCTAGGGTCAGGCGTGGTGGCTCATGCCCATAATCCTAGCACTTCGGGAGGCCAAGGCAGGTGGATTGGCTGACCTCACAGGTTCAAGACCAGCCTGAGCCAGAGTAAGCCCTTGTCTCTAAGAAATAGCCAGGCATTGTGGCAGGGACCTGTAGTCTCAGCTGCTTGGGAGGCTGAGGCAAGAGAATCACCTGAGCCCAAGAGTTTGAGGTTGCTGTGAGCTATGACTCCATGGAACTCTACTGAGGGTGACAAGTGAGACTATCTCCAAAAAAAGAGAAGGGACTTCCTCAAGGTTAAGTGTCTAGGGGAGTTTCAAATCTAGAAGCCCTAACAGGCCAAACTAGAGGCTAGCACCTGGAACAACCCTGAAAGGAGTATCTGTGGCACAAATGCAAAGCCCCACTAACTCTGTGACCTGATCCCTCCTGGGCCAATGGGCACAAGTGTGTACGTAATGATTAAAGGAGATAGAGTGTACTAGCGGGGCCTAAGCAGGCTTGCAGGGAGAAGGACCTTGGGAGCCCCAGCTGCTGGGTGAGTTCTTTCCATCAGGGCACCTTCTCAACCAGACCCTCTTGGGGTAAAAGTTTCCATGGGGGATATTCCCAACTCAGAGTCCACACACTACATGCCTAGGCAGGTGACAGTGCTATGTTGTGGGGGAGGGTCTGGACAGCAGGCTGGGTCAGGGACTAGAGGTTGTGGGCTGGCCAAGGAAGGGACAGATGAGGGTACCCAGTGAGGGGGAGGTACAGTAGAGCCCAGGACAGAAGAGGTGCCCCAATGGTGGCAACTGCTAGCCCATCCACTGCAGCTAGAAAGGCCCAGAGAGTCTTTCTACCAACTGAGCATCTTAGAGGGCAGGGACTGGGGCACCACCAATGTCTGGGAAGCCCTGTGTGGATTTTAGAATGAAGCTGTGCCCAGGAGACCCTGAAAGTGGGGCATTTTAGCTCTTTAGAAAAACACAGCAGGGACTGGGCATGGTGGCCCATGCCTATAATCTTAGCACTCGGGGAGGCTGAGGTAGGTGGATTGCTTGAGCTCCTCAGGAGTTGGAGACAAGCAGGAACAAGAGTGAGAGTCTGTCTTTACTAAAAATAGAAAAACTAGCAGGGTGTGATGGTACATGCCCTGTAGTCTCAGCTATTCCGGAGGCTGAGGCAAGAGGATCGCTTGAGCCCAGGAGTTTTGGTTGCTGTGAGCTATCATACCATTGCACTCTAGCCTGGGACAATAGAGTGACTCTGTCTCAAAACAAAAACAAAAATGGCAGGCCTCTAGTAGGAAATGCTCCCTGGATGTCAATAAGCACAGGCAAACAGAATAGCCATGAGGGGAGGTGAGCACCAGGCCCTGTGACAGTCCCCAGGGAGACTGGTACTCCCACCCATCACCCCTGGGTCCTACCAAAAGCCAGGCCCAAGCTGGGGATACTGCTAAAGACAGACCCTAGAGGAGGCTTGTAAGCAGGTTAAAGAAACATCCCTATATCTGTATCTGCTCAGTGTGGCAGCGCGAGGGAGCCTATGTGTCCCAGACTCTGCTATTATTTGTACCTGGGTATGTGTGCCCCAGATTCATGGCCCCTGTCTAGTCCTTGTGGGACCGTCCAGGCAGCAGTACTCACTGCAAGCTGGAAGAGCAGACGGCAGTGCCAGTATGGGGTCTGCTGAGAGATCTGGATCGCTTTCCGCAGTAGTGGCTTTGCTGCATCAACAGAATTCTGAAAGGAAATAGCCATGTTTGAGAAAGAATAAAAAAACAAGCTGGCAATCAAGTTGGATTCCTTAACAGCAGCTGTGGTACCAGAAGGCAGTTCCTGTTCATGCTTACCAAAGGATTTTTTTGGGTTGCCAATTAAGTTTATTAAAAGCAAGAAAGATATTTTATTGGGCTCACTGGCTGGGAAGTTTTTGTGCTGCTCTTTAAACAATTTTTCATTCAACTAAACTGAAAGTAGCTTCAGTTCAAAATCCCCAACAGTCAAATTGGATGCTAGTTCCTAAATTGCTTTCTCAGACCAGAGAGTAGCAGCAGGGGTGTGAAGTACACCTCTTTGTCACCCTGGCTACCTTACGGCATCATTGTTCCAAGTGGAGGTAGGCAAATTTCAGCTACAACTGAAATCAGAAACCAGATTAAGAAGCCAAGGACTTGGCTAGGCACAGTGGCTCACACTTGTAATCCCAGCACTCTGGGAGGCGGAGGCAGGGAGATGCTTAAGCTCAGGAGTTTGAGACCAGTCTGGGCAAAGCTGACACCTCTCTACTAAAAATAGAAAAACTAGCCAGGTGTGGTGGTAGGTGCCTGTAGTCCCAGCTACTCAGGAGGTTGAAGAGGATTGCTTGAGCCCAGGAGTCTGAAGTTACTGTGAGCTATGATGTCACAGTACTCTACCTAGGGAAACAGAGTAAGACTCTGTTTTGGAAAGTCTTACTCTGTTTCCAAAAAAAAAAGAAAGAAAGAAAATAGAAGTCACAGACTTGTTAGGCTAGGAATGAAGCTGTTTTTCCCACCAGTTTTCAGCACAAAAAGAATTTGATGGCCCTTGTTTAAGATTTATTGCCCCGGCTCAGCGCCTATGGCTCAACAGGCTAAGGCGCCAGCCACGTACACCTGAGCTGGCAGGTTCGAATCCAGCCTGGGCCTGCCAAACAACAATGACGGCTGCAATTAAAAAATGGCCGGGTGTTGTGGCGGGCGCCTGTAGTCCCAGCTACTTGGGAGGCGGAGGCAGGAGACTCGCTTGAGCCCAGGAATTGGAGGTTGCTGTGGGCTGTGATGCCACAGCCTCTATCCAGGGTGACAGCTTGAGGCTCTATCTCAAAAAA
>CAUYRH010077508.1:0-13736 GCA_963574655.1 Perodicticus potto
TCATCTTTCTCCACTCACAAAAATTGATTCAAGATGGATAAAGGACTTAAATTTAAGGCATGAAACAATAAAAATCCTGAAAGAAAGCATAGGAAAAACACTAGAAGATATCGGCCTGGGGAAAGACTTCATGAAGAAGACTGCCATGGCAATTGCAACAACAAAAATAAACAAATGGGACTTAATTAAACTAAAAAGCTTCTGTACAGTTAAGGAGACAACAACCAAAGCAAATAGACAACCTACACAATGGGAAAGGATATTTGCATATTTTGATTCAGACCAAAGCTTGATAACTAGGATCTATAGAGAACTCAAATTAATCCAAATGAAAAAAAGCCAGCAATCCCATATATCAATGGGCAAGAGACATGAATAGAACCTTCTCTAAAGAAGACAGGCAAATGGCTAACAAACATATGAAAAAATGCTCATCATCCCTAATTATTAGAGAAATGCAAATCAAAACCCTGAGATACCATGTAACCCCAGCGAGAATGGTCCACATCACAAAATCTCAAAACTACAGCTGCTGGCATGGATGTGGAGAGAAGGTAACACTTTTACACTGCTGGTGAGACTGCAAACTAATACAACCTTTTTGGAAGGAAGTATGGAGAACCCTCAAAGAACTCAGGCTAAACCTTCCATTTGATCCTGCAATCCCATTACTTGGCATCTACCCAGAAGGAAAAAAATCCTTTTATCATAAGGAGACTTGCTCTAGACTGTTTCTTGCAGCTCAATTTACAATCACCAAAATGTGGAAACAGCCTAAATGCCCACCTTCGCAGGAATGGATTAACAAGCTGTGGTATATGTACACTATGGAATACTATTCAGCCATTAAAAAAGATAGAGACTTTACATCCTTTGTATTAACCTGGATGGAAGTGGAGCACATTATTCTTAGTAAAGCATCTCAAGAATAGAGAAGCATGAATACTATGTATTCAATTTTGACATGAGGACAATTAATGACAAATGACATGGTAGGGGTGGGGGAAGGGGAGAGCAGAGAGAGAAAGAATGAGGGAGGGGTGGGGAAAGGAAGAGCAGAGAGAGGGAAGGAGCGAGGGGGTGGGGTCTTGGTATGTGCCACACCTTTTGGGAACAAGACACGATCATAAGAGGGTCTTTACCCAACAAATGCAATCAGTGTAACCTGGTTTCTTGTACCCTCAATAAATCCCCAACAATTAATTAAAAAAAAAAAATTCTTATTTATTATTTTTCTTCCCAAAGTGAGTTTAGTAAGCTTCTCAGGTATGTTCTTTATTTTGAGGTGATTTGGGGATTCCAGTGATCAAGTAATAAAATTCTTGAACACACAGGAAAACAGGAATTATTATATGGCAAAAAGGCTTCTTACACATTAAAATGCTCCTTCCTTGGCTGGTGTGAGCAGGCTGGGAAACTTGCAGTAGAGGCTCCCCAGAAAGAACTATATGGGCCTTCAATGACCTCCTGGGGCAGGCTCAATACTGACCTCAGCTTGGAGGGCTCAGGCATGCAATTTCTAGGCAGAATTATTTACATACTCTTTTTTTTTTTTTGTAGAGACAGAGTCTCACTTTTTCCGCCCTCGATAGAGTGCCGGGCGTCACACAATTCACAGCAACCTCCAACTCCTGGGCTTAGCCTCCTGGGACCACAGGCACCCGCCAGAACGCTTGGCTATTTTTTTGTTGTTGCAGTTTGCCCAGGGCTGGGTTTGAACCTGCCCCCCTCAGTATATGGGGCCAGCAGCGCCCTACCCACTGAGCCACAGGCGCCACCCTACATACTTTTTTTTTGAGACAGAGCCTCAAGGTGTCACCCTGGATAGAGTGCTGTAGCATCACAGCTCACTCCAATTCCTGGGCTCAAGTGAGTCTCCTGCCTCCACCTCTCAAGTAGCTGGGACTACAGGCGCCCGCCACAACGCCCATCCATTTTTTGGTTGCAGCTGTCATTGCTGTTTGGCGGGCCGGGCTGGATTCGAACCCGCCAGCTCAGGTGTACGTGGCTGGCACCTCAGCGCGTTGAGCCACAGGCGCCGAGCCCCCTACATACTCTTATATAAGTAAAAACTCAGTATTTATAGAAGCCAGCAAAGTCACTCAGCCTGAGAGTTTATGTTTAAAGAATAAAAGGACATCCTAAAGGGAAAAAAATCAAACCATGTGTTTTTCCTCTGTTCTCATACCACAACAGCATAGAAAATTTCTATGACTTTGCAAAGGTGGGGGACTCCACCCTATCAACAAGAAGAAATTTTGACTCATGTCAAAACTCAGTTTAATTCCAACACTATCTACCTGGAATTGGGAATGAGGTACAGAGTGTTCAAGTCCTGCGCAGACTCGCCACCTTCCAAGAACCACTAAGTGTTAAGCTATCTGGAATATCCACAAACTACATCTTATTGGGTCTTAATGGAAATTTCATTTCATTCACATAAATAATTAAACCACAAATCATTGCTAATCAAGGGAACCTTGAGCCCCTCTGTACCCACAGAGGCCAGGGAAGGGAATGAAAATTTCATACCTCTGGGCTTATGGATGGTTCCCTTGTCAACCAGCCTCCCATCCAGTGGTTTCTAGGGTCTTTCCAAAATTCCTCTTATAAACATAAGCTCAACTGTATTCCACAGCTAGTTTTAAACAGGAAAAGACTATCTGGCTAGGCGCCTGTGGCTCAAGCAGCTAAGGCACTAGCCACATACACATGAGCTGGTGGGTTCGAATCCAGCCCGGGCTCACCAAACAATGAAGGCTGCACCCAGAAAAAATAGCTAGGCCTTGTGGCAGGCACCTTAGCCTCTTGAGCCACAGCCACCAAGCTGTAAATAAGAATTTTTAACAAGTGGAAATGAACAGATTTTTTTTCTCTTTTCCTCTTTTTTTTTTTTTTTTTGAGACAGAGTCTCACTTTGTCACCCTTGGTAGAGTGCTATGCATCACAGCTCACAGCAACCTCACACTCTTGGGCTTGATTTTCTTTTTTTTTAGAGAGACAGGGTCTCACTTTGTCGCCCTGGGTAGAGTGGTGCGGCATCACAGCTCACAGTAACCCCCAACTTTTGGGCTTAGGCGATTCTCTTACATCAGCCTCCCATGTAGCTGGGACTACAGGCGCCTACCACAACGCCCAGCTATTTTTGTTGCAGTTTGGCTGGCGCCGGGTTTGAACCCGCCACCCTCGGGACATGGGGCTAGCAACCCCCTCACTGAGCCAAAGGTGCCGCTCTTAAGCGATTCTCTTGCCTCAGTCTCCTAAGTAGCTGGGACTACAGGCATCTGCCACAACATCCGGCTATTTTTTGTTGCAGTTATCATTGTTGTTTAGCTGGCCTAGGCCAGGTTCAAACCTATCAGCCTTGGTGTATGTGGCCAGCACCATAACCACTGTGCTATGGGCGCCAAGCCAGATTTCTTTCTTCTTTTTTTTTTTTTTGGTAGAGACAGAATCTCACTTTATCACCCTTGGTACAGTACCCTGGTGTCACACAGCTCACAGCAACCTCCAGCTCCCGGGCTTAGGTGATTCTCTTGCCTCAGCCTCCCGAGTAGCTGGGACTACAGGCACCCGCCATAACGCCTGGCTATGTTTTGGTTGCAGCCATTATTTCTGTTTGGTGGGCCTGGGCTGGATTCGAACCTGTAGCGCCTTAGCCACTTGAGCCAAGCCAAGGCCAGATTTTTTTCTAAGATCTATATTTCTTGTGCTTCTTTGAAAATATTTTATCTTTTAAGCTCTACGACTAAAATTCCTTTTACAAGCGAGGTCCAGTGGCTCACATCTGAAATGCTACCTATCTGGGAGGCTGAGAAGGGTGGATCTCGTGAGCTCAGGAGTTAAGAGACCATCCTGAGCTAGACACACTGTCTCTAGAAACAGCTGGGTGTTATGGCCAGCACCTGTAGTCCCAGTTACTTGGAAAGCTGAGGTAAGAGAATTACTTGAGCCTGGGCAGCGCCTGGCTCAGCAGGTAGGGCGCCAACCCCATAAACGTAGGGTGGCGGGTTCGAACCCGGCCCCGGCCAAATCACAACAAAAAAAATAGCCAAGCATTCTGGCAGGCGCCTGTAGTCCCAGCTACTGGGGAGGCTGAGGCATGAGAATTGCCTAAGCCCAGGAGTTGGAGGTTGCTGTGAGCTGTAATGACACGGCACTCTACTGAGGGCAATAAAGTGAGACTGTCTCTAAAAAAAAAAGAAAAAAAGAAAGAAAAATGAGAGAGAATTACTTGAGCCCAAGAGTTTGAGGTTGTTGTGAGCTATGATGCCATGGCACTCTGCCAAGGGTGACAAAGTAAGACTGTCTCAATAAAAAATAAATAAAAATAAAATTCCTTCTACAGTTAAAAAAAAAGCGAAGCATAAATAAGGGAACACATATTTTCTAGCTGACAAGTGCAAGGAGGAGCAATGGTGACAGAAAGCAGACATGTGTGACTCAAGTGTCAAGTCAGACTATCCTATCACTTGACATATCCACCCACACCATGCTGCTCAATGAAATGCTAGATGACACTTCTACCAGGGGACCCCTGCACTGTGCCCTTCTGTGTGTCTGAAGTGCAGTTTGCTTTGCAGGTTCTTGCACCACCTCACTGGGGTGTGCTTTCCTTATCTTTTGTGATAGTTTTTCTCTGTATTCACGAGAGAAAATCCAGAGAATAGGAATCATTTGTCTTTTTCCTCAACACCAGCATCCAATTGGCATGTCTCCAAGAAATGAAAACAAAAGTTGGGGGAAAGAAAATGTTAATCTCTCAAGAACTTACTTTCTTTTTTTTTTTGAGACAGAATCTCAAGCTGTTGCCCTAAGTAGAGTGCCATGGCATCATAGTTCACAGCAACCTCCAACTCTTGGGCTCAAGCTATCCTCTTGCTTCAGTTTTTCTATTTTTAGTAGAGATGGGGCCTCACTTTTGCTCAGGCCAGTCTCTAACTAATGAGCTCCAACTTCAAGCTATCCACCTGCCTCAGCTGCCCAGAGTGCTAAGATTACAGATGTGACCCTCTGTGCCTGGACAGAACTTTCTTTTCCTTTAATGAACAGGGAGGATCCCTTGAGTTCAGGAATTTGAGACTAGCCTGAACAACAGCCAGACCCCATTTCTAAAAGTAGAAAAATCTAGAAAAATTAGTCGCCAGGTGTTGTGGCAGGCACTGGTAGTTGCAACTTACTCAGAAGGCGGAGGCAGGAGGACCACTTGAGTTCAGGAGTTTGAGGTTGCTTTCAGCTAGGCTGATGCCATGGCACTCTAGCCAGAGTAATAGAGTTAGACTCTGTCTCAGGAAAAAAAAAAAAAAGGCTTGGCACCCATAGAACAGTGGTTATGGGGCCAGCCATATACACTGAGGCTTGGTGGATTTGAATCCACCCCGGGGCCAGCTAAGCAGTAATGACAACTGCAACAGAAAAATAGCCAGGCATTGTAGCAGGTGCCTGTAGAGAATCACCTAAGCCCAAGAGGTAGAGGTTGCTATGAGTTGTGACGCCACGGCACTCTACCTAGGGTGACATAGTGAGACTCTGTCTCAAACAAACAAACAAATACTGTCTCTGAAAACATAATCAAAGAGAAAGAGTGTTAACAACTTGGATGGGAATTGGAGACTACAGTGAAATATTGCAATAATTCGGAAAAAGGAATACAAAATATCCTCACTACCAAACTGGAACTACTTGATCAACACTTATGTGCTCATATGGAAGCAAAACTCAAGTTGGTGGGAGAGGGTAAAGGGGACACATAAATTCTCACCCAATGGGTACAATGCACACGTGCACTGAACAATTTCTGGGTGAAGGGCACACCTATAACTTTAATTGAAAATATTCAAAAACAAATTAACTAAAGTGTGTGCTACCCCATAACATTCACAAATTTTAAATGAAAAGAGAAATAGTGGATAATGTGAATTGGAAAGTGGAAGTTGACATTTGGGAATGTGGAGGGAAAGACTAAAAATTTATGATTTTACTGGAAGCCCCACAAGAATTATGCTAAAACAACAGGGTGGTGGATTTGAGATTATATGGAGGATTTGAGATTCTCCTTGCCGTACATTTGAAAAATGCAGAGAAGTTGTTCAGGGGAGAGCTGAAATAACTAAACAGTTGACAATTAGAGTGAACTGATTCTTGTGTCCTAACTTCCCACCTAAAGATACTGAAATCTAAACCAAATGCATTTTTTGTAAATTACTAACTTAGAAGCAAAGTTTATGCTGAATCAACTACTAACTACTCCTTAATCTCTGATTGCATAACCAGAAGACAGCTGTCACCATAGTCCACACAAAAAGGCAATAACCAATCATTGAACTTGGTTTACTTCCTCATGCACTTTATAAAAGCCTATCCTTTAAGCCTCTGTGTGGACCCCCAAGACAAACCATGGTTGGGGTCTTCCTGACTCATAAATCACTGTTTCCTACAGTAAACTCTCTAATGTTTAATGATGCCTTTAGGTGTAATTTTTAAGGTAGAAGGGCACACTGGAAACCCCATGAACCTTACCATTGATTTGGGGTTCTCCTCTGATGAATATCCTATCTAAACCCCACAATCCTGAAAACCATCCATTTGTAAATGGATGAAGGAATCCAACGTGAGAACTAGAGAAAGAGGCCCAGAAATCTGTGAACGGAACAGGCTTAGCTAAAGACAGTAACAATAATCAACTGTTATTCTCTCCTTTGCTTGAAAATAGTCACTGTCCCTTTGTTTGCTTAGCTACAATTGCTACCTCTGGTGGGCACAGCTGGTAGTTGTAAATACTCTTTAACATTTCTTCCTATGTATTATCACCTCCTCAGAACCTGGGATAGTTTAAGCGATAGTTTTAGATAGCTTCTGATCCTGCATTCCATAGGTTGACTGACCCACCAAGTCCAAAAAACTGATTTAACTGGTCTTGGATCCCCCACCCAAGGAACTGCATTCGAGTGGATCAGCTGACCCACTAGGACAGGGGCTCATACCAACGGATTGATGGTTCCGCCCCGAAATCTCAAGAGCTTACAAACCCTCAATGCCTAATCCTCTCCCACCAAACGTCTTTAAAATTCTGTCTCCCCAGTTCTCAGGGAAGTAGATTTGAGAAACTCCTCTCATCTCTGCACTTTGCGCAGTGCAGAACAACTCTGGAGTGTACACCTTGCTGCCTCGGGGTATCGCTGCCTCTTGTGCAATGAACAGATGAACCTGGTTGGGTGGCAACAATCTGGGAGAAACGCGAGGCTGTGGGCACTGAGGTCCCCAAAAAGGGCTTCTAGGGCGGCGCTTGTGGCTCAAAGAAGTAGGGCGCCAACCCCATATACCGGAGGTGGTGGGTTCAAACCCAGCCCCGGCAAAAAAAAAAAAAAAAAAAAAAAAAAACTGGGCTGCCAGATACACAAAGTCATGTGTTGATGGGTCAAGACTTCCGGGAACGTGGTTGTGGTTCTAGCCCCCACCCTGTGGCCACAGGAGTCCAAGGGCTGAGCGAGGCCAGCGGGGCCTCTGACCCAAAGATTCCAGAGCTGTCTGGGCAGGCCTGGGACCCACCACAGTCAGTTCCGGACACTTTTAATCCCCAACACTCACCGCTTCCTGGCTTTTGTGTTGTCCCGGCATCCTCCTTACAAACCATTCGGAACCTGCAGGTCACAGGGCAACAAAGGCTGCGACAGAGACGCCTTCACAGACTGAAGCAAGAGAACACCGGCGCGAGCCGTGGCGGGCTGACGCTAAACACAAAAGACTGTGCGGCTCGTGAAAACCCGCCCCTTCCTCTTCCTCCGTCAGCGTGATTGGACAGTTCTCACGCCAGCACTGCTGATTGGATATCCCCACCCCCACCCCCAGGTATCGCCCCTTAATCACCTGAGTGACAAGTGCTGGGATTCCTACTATTCAAAACTTCAACTACGTTGCCTAACCTGGCTCTTCAGGGAGGCCATTCGCTTTTAACTTGTATATAATGTTATATTCACCATGGAAAATATATATACTATTAAAAATTGGAACCTATAATGATAAATATTTTGAATTTTAGGTTTTATTTCTGGCATGGTGTCTCTTGCCTCTAATTGGGCAGGAGGAAAGGATCCTAAGTCAAAAGGATCTCTTGCGGGAAGGAGTTCAAGAACCCCCTGGACAATATAACAAGACACCATCTCTAAATACATAAAACTATATGCATATATATATATACATATATATATGAAGAAAAATTATACCTTTATTTTTACTAATTTCTCACTAATTTTTTTTTTTTTTTTGAGACAGAGTGTCACTTATTAACCCTCGGTAGAGTGCTGTGGAGTCACAGCTCACAGCAACCTCCAACTCCTTGGGCTAAGGCGATTCTCTTGCCTCGGCCTCCCAAGTAGCTGGGACTACAGGCACCCGCCACAACACCCAGCTATCTTTTTGTTGCATTTGGCTGGGGCTGGGTTTGAACCCACCACCCTTGGTATATGGGGCCCGACAGCTTACCCGCTGAGCCACAGGCGTCGCCCTCTCACTAAATTTTTAACATTTTCTTCTACCTGTAGGCCACAAACCACAAAGGTTCCTTGTCACTTTGTCACTAGGAGAAATTATAGGTTCTTTTTTACAGGTGTTTTCAGGTTAATGTAAATGTACATAGGATTAGATTACATTATTTGTGTTTGTAAGGGGAAGTCCAAAGTCCAAGATGTAATTTCGTGCTTCAACCGGGAATTGTGCCATAAACCCCTACATTTCAATCCTTAGGTGGGAACTTATCAAACACCCCTCCCCCTTCTTAAATTTAATTGTGTTTTTCTCTCATGTGGGCCTGTAGTCGTTCATCTACTAGTTTCAGATTAGAACTGAGTACAAGCTGTGCTTTTTTTTCCATCACTGAGATACATAGAATGTTCTCCTCATCCTAGGTGAATACAAAAGATGCAAAGTCTCCATCTTTTTATGACTGAATAGTATTCCATGCTATACATATACCACAGTTTATTGATCCCTTCATGGCTTGATGGGCATTTGGGTTTTTTCTACATCTTTGCCAGTATAAATTGAGGTGCCATAAACATTCAAACTCAAATATCCTTATGATAAAATGATTTTTTTTTCTTCTGTGTAGATACTTAGTAATGGGATTGCAGGATCAAACAGGAGGTCTACTTTGAGTTCTTTGAAGAGTCTCCATACTTCTTTCCAAAAAGGATGCACAACCAACAGTGCATAAGTGTAATCCACCAACAGTGCAAAAGTGTACCCCTCCCTCTGCACCCCCTCAGTATCTGTAGCTTTGGGATCTTGTGCCATCAGCTATTCTAACCGGTGTTAGATGATACCGCAAAATGTTTTTTTTTTCTTTGTAGAGAGAGTCTCACTTTATTGCCCTCCCTAGAGTGCCATCTGGTAACACAGATCACAGCAACCTCCAACTCCTGGGCTTAGGAGATTCTCTTGCCTCAGCCTCCCGAGTGGCAGCCACAATGATGCCAGAATTTCAGGTTCTTAGTCTCAGGCGATTCGAAGAAGGAATCGGTAGACCACAAGAGTAGTGGTTAGTCAGGATTTATTTACAGGAAAGAAGAATAGTGGTAGGTCAGGATTTTATTTACAGGAAAGAAGATTATAAGTAGAGGGAAAACTAAACCTTTAGGCAAGATGACCCAGGAGAGGAGCAAACTCTCCTGCTCCCTCTCTGAGGTCTAGCCGAGATCTGCTTGGGAGGAGAATAGACAGCTCTTCCTGTTCCCTCTCGAATATCTGCTTCTGAGTTCTTCTCAATCTGCTGTCCTGCCGAGGACTGCTCTGGAGGGGAACAGGCGGCCCTTTCCCTGTTCCCTCTCCAATGTCCAACCGTCCAGCCGTCCAGCCTTCCAGCCGAGTTCTGCTTCTGAGGGAAACAGACAGCTCTTCCTGTTCCCTCTCCGATGTCTGCGTCTGAGATGTTCTCTCTTCGAAGTCCTGCTGCGGTCTGACCCTGAGGTCTCTGCTCTGTGGGTTTATATGGAATTTTTTAGGGGTGGGTCTTCATCAGTTATCCAATGAAGACCCGGGCCCTGGAGACTGACAGGTTATTGACCAGTCAGATGTGCACGAGGAGCAGACAGCAAGGTGCCAGTGTTTTCCGCACAGGTGGTTGGTTCTCTTTCAAGCCGGTTTCTCCATCTGTCACAGCATCAGCACTGCTATGGCCAAGGCAGCGGTTGTAGAGCTGTCTTGTCCTGCATCAACAATGCCCGGCTATTTTTTTTGTTGTTGCAGTTTGGCCAGGGCTGGGTTTGAACCTACCACCCTTTGTATCTGGGGCCGGCGCCTTACTGACTGAGCCACAGGCGCTGCCCGCTCAAAATGGTTTTGATTTGCATTTCTCTGATAGTTAAGGATGATGAGCATTTTTCAGGTGTTTTTTGACTATTTATCTGTCCTTTGGGGCGAAGGTTCTCTTCTTGTAGCTTGCCCATGGATTGATGGAGTTTTTGTGCTTTTCTTGTTCACTTGCTTGAGTTCTTTGTATGTTTTGGTTGCTGTCCCTTTATCCGATTTATAATAAGTATATGACTGTCTTCTCCCATTCTCGAGGTTGTCTATTTGCCTTGTTGATTGTGTTCTTAGCTGTGTAGAATCTTTTTAATTTGATCAGGTCCTATTTGTTTCTGTTTTTCTTTTTAAGGCAGAATCTCAATTTGTGGCCCTTGGTAGAGTGCCCAGGCGTCATAGTTCACAGCAACCTGAAACGCTTGGACTCTGAGTGATTCTCTTGTCTCAGCCTCCCAAGTAGCTAGGACTACAGGTGCCCACCACAATCCCAGGCTATTTTTTTAGACACGAGGTCTCACTCTTGTTCAGGCTGGTCTCGAACCTATGAGCTCAGGCAATCCACCCATCTCGGCCTCCCAGAGGGATAGGATTACAGATCTGAGCCACTGGCCCCAGCCTGTTTATTTTTGTTGTTGCTGCAGTTGCCTAAGGATACTTCTTTATGAATTCTTCCCTAAGGCTGATATCATTAAGAATTTTTCCCACACTTTCCTCTAGGGTTTGTATCCTTTTATGTCTAGATCTAAATATTTTATCTAGTGCGAGTTCATCTTTGTAAGTGGTGAGAGGAAGTTTCAGCCTCTTACAGGCAGGTGTCCAGTTCTCCCAGCACCATTTATTAAATAGGGTTTATTTTCCCTAGTGCATGCTTTTGTTTGGTTTGTCAAAGATCAGGTGGTGACATAAGGTTGGTTTCATTGTTAGGTGCTTGATTGTCTATTTTTATGCCAATACTATAGCCTATAACTTTTTTTTTTTTTGAGAGAAAGTTTCATGATGTCACCCTCGGTAGAGTGCTATGGCATCACAGCTCACAGTAACCTCAAACTCTTGTGCTTAAGCGATTCTCTTACCTCAGCCTCCAAAGTAGCTGGGACTACAGGTGCCCACCACAATGCCCGACTATTTTTTGTTTGCAGTTGTCATTGTTGTTCAGCCCACCCAGGCCAGGCTCTAACCCGCCACCTTTGGTATAT
This sequence comes from Perodicticus potto, assembly GCA_963574655.1. Taxonomy (NCBI): domain Eukaryota; kingdom Metazoa; phylum Chordata; class Mammalia; order Primates; family Lorisidae; genus Perodicticus; species Perodicticus potto. The sequence goes on from CAUYRH010077508.1 coordinate 11,496, forward strand.
GTGGCCGCCAGAGCTCTACTTACTGAGCTACAAGCACCAGACCAATAGCCTATAATGTTTTTTTTTCTTAGCGTTTTTTTTTGTTTGTTTTTTTTTTTAGCCAGGACCAGTTTGAACCCACCACCTCTGGCATATGGGGCCAGTGCCCTACTCCTTTGAAGTCACAGGCACCACCCACCAATAGCCCAGAATGTTGATCACTATGGTCTCTGGTTTTTTGAGTAGGCAGCCTGAGTTTTGAAAAGAGAGTTAATTGACTTGGCACCCATAGCTCATAGTGGTTAGAGCGCTGGCCACATACATGGGGCCGGAGGGTTCGAACCCACCCAGGCCTGCTAAACAACAAAGACAACTACAACAACAGCAACAAAAATAGCTGGGCGTTACAGTGGACACCTGTAGTCCCAGCTACTGGGCAGGCTGAGGCAAGAGAATCGCTTGAGCCCAAGAGTTTGAGGTTGCCATGAGCTATGACAACATATCCCTCTACTGAGGGTGACAGTGAGACTTTGTCTCAAAAAAAAAAAAAGGGGGGGCGGCGCCTGTGACTCAGTGGGTAGGGCACCAGCCCCACATACCAAGGGTGGCGAGTTCAAACTCGCCCTGGCAAAACTGCAACAAAAAATTGCTGCATGTTGTGGCAGGCGCCTATAGTCCCAGCTACTTGGGAGGCTGGGGCAAGAGAATCGCCTAAGCCCAGGAGTTGGAGGTTGCTGTGAGCCGGGTGACACCACAGCACTCTACTGAGGGCAATAAAGTGAGACTCTGTCTCCACAAAAAAAAAAAAAAAAAAAAAAAAAGGGTGGCACCTGTGGCTCTAAGGAGTAGGGCACCGGGCCCATATACTAGAGGTGGTGGGCTCAAACCCGGCCTCCAGCCAAAAACTGCAAAAAAAACAAAAAAAGAAAAGAGTTAATCCTCTCAGGCAGCAATGCCTGCTAGAAGCGAAGTGGGAGCCCCACGTGTCATTTTAACTTTTCTAGTAGCAACCAAAGAGAAAAAAAATACATGTAAAATTGATTGTAGTAACTTCTTTTACTCAACATATCTAAAATATTATCATTCCAATATGTCATCAATGTCGATTATTAAGAAACTATTTTGTTACTAAATTTTTCAAAGCCACTCTGTATTCTAAACCTCCAGAACATCCCAAATAAGAGAGCGCATGTGGATGCATATGTCTAATTTTCCCACTTTCTTTTTTTTTAATTTTTTTGCAGTTTTTGGCCTGGGCCAGGTTTGAACCCGCCACCTCTGGTATATGGGGCTGGTGCCCTACTCCTTTGAACCACAGGCGCCACACTTTCTTTTATATTAACAGTGATCACTGGGTCTAAGAAAAGTCTTCACATTTCTTTGATAGAAATTCTTCTGATTTATTGATTAGTATTTTTCTAATTTCACTAAAAGTTGCAAAATAGCAGATTTTTTATTCTATTATATCCTCTCCAGATAGTAATTCTCTCTCACTTTTTTTTTTTTTAACTTGAGACAGCATCTCACTCTGTTGCCTTGGGTACAGTGCCATGGCATCATCATAGCTCACAGCAACCTCAAATTCTTGGGCTTGAGCAAGCCTCTTACCTCAGCCTTTCGAGTAGCTGAGAATACAGGCGCCCATCACAACACCTGGCTATTTTAAGAGATGGGTGTCTCACTCTTGCTCAGGCTGGTTTCCAACTCCTGAGCTCAGGCAATCCATCTGCCTTGGTCTCCCAGAGTGCTAAGATTACAGTTACAAGCCACCACGCCCTGACTAAGAATTACATTTCCTCATGAGCTCAGGAAAAGAATGATAAAAGCTTGATTTTTTAAACTCCATTGTCATAACAATGATGACATGCCCCAGCATAAAAAGAAAACATAAATCATATTTTTCCTAACATTATTTTGTGCATATAATAGGATTCCATACAGTTATATCTATTTTTAAGTTCCAGTTGCCCCACTTAGCTCAGTAAGGAACCCTTTGAGTTGCCTGCTGTGTCCTTGTGCCATGAGATCATAGGTTTTGAGAGCTTATTTTCCGGAACAAACACACATGCATGCTTCCTTTTGTCTATTACAAAATTTGAAAATAGATGTGATGTTTTGTATATTTCTTTTTTTTTTTTTGAGACAGAGCCTCAAGCTGTCACCCTGGATAGAGTGCTGTGGCATCACAGCTCACAGCAACCTCCAATTCCTGGGCTCAAGCGAGTCTCCTGCCTCCGCCTCCCAAGTAGCTGGGACTACAGG
>CAUYRH010077509.1:0-35409 GCA_963574655.1 Perodicticus potto
GAAACCTCCAATTCCTGGGCTCAAGCGAGTCTCCTGCCTCTGCCTCCCAAGTAGCTGGGACTACAGGCACCCGCCACAATGCCCGGCCATTTTTTGGTTGCACCCGTCATTGTTGTTTGGCGGGCCCGGGCTGGATTCGAATCCGCCAGCTCAGGTGTACATGGCTGGTGCCTTAGCCCGTTGAGCCACAGGCGCCGAGCCCAGACATGACCATTCTGTCTGCACAAAGGCCCCATGTGAGGCAGTCACAGACCTCCTGCAGGTGAGAACACTGAGGCCCACAAAGGGGACAGTTTCCTAGCAAGCAAACACACTGCTTCCATTCTTTGCCATCAGCCACCTCCACCCCACTCCCCAAAGTAACCTCCCAGCACTGCTGCCCAGAGCCTCTGCAGGGACCATCTGAGGTCACTTCCAGCAACATCACTTTACAGATCTCAAAAGGTAGAAGGAGTCTACAGAGGCAAAGGTGGGTCTCCCGACTCCCACCTCAAAGCACAAGCCATACAACTGTAGCCTAGAAACGCTGGGAGAGCCAGGAAGCACACCAACAGTGCAGCTGCCCTACCAACCCAGCTTCTAAGACACAGGATGGAGACCTGTATGGAGGCCAATGTCATGGGAACTCACAAAAGTCAATTCTTTCTCACCAGAGGCAGCCAAGTGAGTTGGGATGTGACCTGTTAGCCACTATCTGTTACTATCTGATCCTCCCCCCTAGGGGGTGCCAGTTTGGGGGTCAGGGACTGAGCACAGGCATGCTGAGAAGCCTGTGGGGGTCGGGCTGGGAGGGAGAGGGCTCAGGTCTTGCCATGGGACAGCACCATGGAGGACAGACGCCTATGGAGTCTCCCTGGGTGCTCACCATCTTTTCTATTATTTTATAATTTTTAAAATAAGCACGAGCTTTTTGTAAAATTTCTGACAGCTAGACACCCCCACCTTGTTCCTGCCTCCATCTCCACTGTGGTACATGGAGGGGTGGTGTGTTTCTGTGACTTGGGCTCAAAGTGCATTCACTGTAAGCCACCAATATAGGACCAGGTAACCACCAGAGGGAGACACAGGCAGGTGGGTGCGGAGTCAGGGAGATGAGAGAGTGACTGGGGAGTCAGAGAGGGCAGGCTGCCATGGGCTTCAGGAGGGCAAGGAGGCTAGAAGCACCAGGCACAGGTGTCCTGTAACATGGCTGTCACTGTATAGACAGGAGCTTTGTGCCCCTTCAAATGCTATTTGGCTATTACCTTCTCAAAAGCTCCCAAATCCACTGTGGACTCCATCCCCATGGCCACCACCCTATTCTACTCTCACCTCCCCCTGTTCTCCCTGAGACCCCTCTCCACCAGCACATGACCTCTACAGGACAAGACCAGCCCTGTCACCTTGCCTAAACCCTCTAGGGCTTCCCACCATCCTTGGGACTTGAAGAGCCAAAAGCCAAGTCCCTAGCATGCCATTTCATGGGCTCACTTTATCCACTCTGCCCATGATTGTTGTGCTCAAGGAGCTGAGCATACTGTGCTCTGGCCAGAGGGACTTTGCACAGCCTGACTTTCCTCCCCACTCCCAGCTCCAGCTAACTCCTACACAGCCTTCAGCTTGTTACTTCCTCAGCTAAGGGCTGGTTTCTCTGTTGGAGCTGACATAAAACCATGCTTCCCTTCCAGATGTAAGCCTATGTCAGTGTGTGACTGACCTCAGACTCCCCCATAAGACTACGAGTGCTATCAGAGCAGCTACCAGGTCTGGATTTGCTGACTCATGTGTGCCCAGCATCTGGTGTGGGGCCCAGTACTTGGCAGTGCTGTGATAAACATCTGAGGGAAGATTAAGGAGCCCCTGTACCAATACCAAGGAGGAATGCCCAATGCTCTGGTAAACAAGTTCAGATTCAGGCTTGAGCCACATTTACCAAACCCCTGCATATACCTGAAACTGTGCCTAATCATAGTTCATGACCCCACTTAGTCCTCTGCGGCTCACCAGGGGAGGGGCCTAATGTTCAAAGAAGATCACAGCTCAAGTGATCCTCCAGGCCTAGCAACAACACAAGGCTGGAGATGCAAAGCCCCTGGGATGTGTGGAGATATGGCCAGTCAGTGGATGCCTGAGCTCTGATGAGCCATGCTTCATCTCAGAGGTCTTCCCCACGATCCAACCACCCTCCACCCCAGGGTCTCCTCAAAAACCCACAGTTGCCTCAGCCCTTCTGTGCCAAGACATAGACTCTCCAGGCATGAGGTGGGGTGACACACTACTTGGAATGACCCTGGTCAGTGGGCACCTAGCTATTCCTATGGAAAGTCCCATTCTGAGAGGCCAAGGATCAGACTCTGAAACATGGTCCCCCTGACTGAGGTGCTGCCCCACAAGACAGCTTGTCAGAGGGCCAGCCAGCACCCCATCCTATAGGCCTTCGCAGTTCTTCCAAAGTGCCACCAACCTTAGAGCAACTTTCACCAGGCCATCCATGTCAAAAAGCATTGGGCCTTCACAAAAAATACCTGGGAGCAGCCAATATCCTCACCTTCAGGTGAGAAACAGTCTTAGAGACCAGCAGTCACTTGCCATGGGTACTGGAGGTATCTCTCAGCCCCAGCCCCTTCCCACCAGGTTTATTCCTCTGTCCACATGAGAGTCCCCAGAGCCAGACAGGCAGTAAGAGGAGTCCTATATGCTACCTGTCACAAGGGCTACAATACCCCCTCTCGCAGCAGCTCAAAGAACCTCTGGTCCACTCTCTTTGGAGCTCAGAGCCGCCCTGAAGAAGGCAGTGCCAGCACCTCCATTTTACTGAGGAAGGTATAGAGGGCAAGGCCTAGATCCAAAGCTCAGTCCAACAGACTCTAGAGGTGGGGTCTTTCCTCTCTATCTCCTGCCTCTTCAGGCAGCAAAAGGCTGGCAAACAAAAAGTCTAATGCTAAAGTTGGGCACACACCCTGTGAGTCATACATGATGGTGTCAGCATATGCTAGATAAGCATACTAAGTTATGAGTGCAAAGGGCCTGGGAACTGGGATGCCAGAGCCCTTAGCTCTAAAAGCAGGGTAATGGTGACATCAAGGGGTTTCTTTATGCTAATCTTCCTATAATGAGTATTTCTTATATCCTTTTTCTGCAAGCCTTAAATTCTGGCCCTCTGGAACCTCATCCACCTGTCTGGGCATCCATTCGGCAGGCCTCTACTGAGCACTGACAGTGCAAGGTGCTACATCTGCAGCGGGGGCAATGATGAAGATGCTGTAACCCCTACTCTGAAGAAACTCAACCTGAAGAGATTGCACCATAAGAGACATCAGTCAGTTATGACCTAAGCCACCTGAGAACATTCTATAAACCCATGACAAAGCCATAGATGGGGAGCTGCAGTCCCCGGACCAGAACCTAAGCTTGGCTCTGCCCTCTCAGGCTGTTGGACATCACCCAAACCACTAAGCTGCAGTCTGTCAGCTAAAAACTGAGCTATGGACCCATCTCAGGGCAGCATGGACTCAAGGAGAGGACACACATGAACATGCCTGGAAGATCTGGGCACTCAGCAGGAGCTCCCAGCTCTGCCTTCATTCATCCCCAGGGATCTCTCTAGTACTTCCTCCCATCAGGTACCCCAAGAACTGAATGCAGGTCAGGTCGCTGGGGTGAGAAATCAGTAACTCAGAGCATAACTATGACAGCCCAGAGGCAAGTCTCCCTGAAAAGGAAGTGAATAATCTCTTTAGCCACAGGCAGCATGCTCTGGCCAGAAGTCTAACCACCAAGTGAGGAAGTACAGGCAGACGTGAGCAAGTCCTGCACAGACACAGGCAGGGAGGAGGAGACAGCTGTGGTAAACGTGGCCAATACCAAGCTGTCAGTCCCATGCTTCTCAAAAACAGTGGTGCCTTTTGTGGAGAAAGAACTGAAACATTTGTTCTGCTTCAATCAGTAGGACCAGACACAAGTGGGCAGCTTCTAGAAACTAAGTCTGCACTTGGGTCCTTTCCTTAGATTCCCACAGCCCCCTCCTGACATGTATCTACACTTTTTTGCTCCTTAAGGACCACTGCTTAAGGGAAAAGAACCCAGAGCATTGGCCCTGAGTAACACTGCTGCTGATAGTAACAGCAATTTCTTAGCCAGCGGCTCGGCACCTGTGGCTCAACAGGCTAAGGCTCCAGCCACGTACACCTGAGCTGGCGGGTTCGAATCCAGCCCGGGCCCGCCAAACAACAATGACAGCTGCAACCAAAAAAAAAATGGCCAGGCGTTGTGGCGGGCGCCTGTAGTCCCAGCTACTTGAGAGGTGGAGGCAAGAGACTCGCTTGAGCCCAGGAATTGGAGGTTGCTGTGAGCTGTGGATGCCGCAGCACTCTATCCAGGGTGACAGCTTGAGGCTCTGTCTCAAAAAAACAAAACAAAACAAAAAAATTTCTTAGCCAGCCTCCTCCAAGTGCCAGGCTGCCAGTGCTAAGCTCTTTATTGCACTGCCTCCTTCCTGCTCCACCTACCAATGCCCAGAAACAGAGATCCTGTCACCTGCCTCTTATGGACAAGGAATTCAAGGTCACCTGGCTCGGGGCTCAGACCCAGGTCAGACAACTACAGCTAACTCTTCACCACTGAACCATACTGCCTCACAGTCTATGGGCCAGAGGTTCAATGCCAGAACCCAAATGTCTGGGCGCAGCTCCTGGCTCTGCCACTTCTGGCTGCAGCACCTTCAACAGCTTGAATCAGTAAACAGGGGTAGGGTCTAAATCTTCTTGCCAGGTCAATTAACTACTTTTACATTAATGTAGCCAATGCCCAAGAACGCCGGCCTGGCTCCACAGACAGGAGTGGAAGACAAACACTGTTTTGGAGGAGTTGTATTCACTCTGAAAAGTACACGGGGCTAGGGGAACCATCAAAGTACCTCAATCAGCCATTTGTTCTGCACAAACTTCTGCAGCACTTGCTCAGCTTCCTTCTTCCTCATCTTCTTGCCTTTAAGTTGATCAACCAGGTTCAAAATGTTTGTGGAAGATGCAAAGCCAGTTTCTGAATCAATTATCAGTTCTAACTAGAAGAAACAACAGGTAATGCATTCATTTATTAAATTGGCAAAACCACCTTTTTTTTTTCTTTAAGAGACAGAGTCTCACTTTATTGCTCTCAGTAAAGTGCTGTGGCGTTACAGCTCATAGCAACCTCCAACTCCTGGGCTTAGGCAATTCTCTTGCCTCAGCTTCCCAAGTAGCTGGGACTACAGGCGCCTGCCACAATGCCCGGCTATTTTTTTGTTGCAGTTCGGCTGAGGCCACATTCAAATCCACCACCCTTGGTATATAGGGCTGGTGCCCTACCCACTGAGCCACAGGCACCACCCGCCAAAACCACCTTTTAAGAGATAATACCCATTCTGGCAGGGATGTAGTAACACTATTCAAATCACAGGCAGAACTACATACATACTTCCCCCAAAACAGCTTAACAATGTGCACTGAAAGCCACACACTTTTGACTCAAAAGTCACTGCCGTAAGGTTATGCCATAAAATCTTAATGTCCAAAAATCAAGATGGATGGCTTGATTGATAACCATAGCTCAGTGAGTAGCGTAGCAGCCACATACACCTAAGCTGGTAGGTTTGAGCCCAGCCTGGGCCTGCTAAACAACAATGACAATGGCACCCAAAAAATAACCAGGCGTTGTGGCAGGCCCCTATAGTCCTAGTGACTTGGGAGGCAGAGGCAAGAAAATCGCTTAAGCCCAAGAATTTGAGGTTGCTGTGAGCTGTGACACCACAGCACTCTACTGAGGGCAACATAGTGAGACTCTATCTCAAAAAAAGAGAACAAAATTCAAGGAGGACTGCCTCACTTCTCTTGCACCTCACCCCCACCTCCCTGAAAGCAGGGAAGCTGAAAAATGAATGTGACTGAATAAATGAGGTGGCACTCTCCTTACTTAGAGGTGGGCAGGTCATCAAGGCTGGTGTCAGTGGCAAGATAAGAGTCAGGAATGACAGGAGAGCAGAGCCAGGATGGCCCAGCGAGAAAGACAGTTGAGGCACTACAGAGGCCAACAGGACTGAGGATCAGGCAAGCTCCCTCAAAACCTCTGCCACCAGGGAAGACAGGCTTCCTGCAGAAATACAGGTGTGTTGCTCACTCTGGAGACTGCTTCTCAACTGTGGCTGCTGGTAGCCCCAGGAGATTTACAGGTAACCCAAATGGGTCTCTGTCCTTAGCACTTCTCCACACTTTTTCTTTTCATAGCTGCTATGTCTTATTCCAAATAAAAAACCATTTTCTCCTTATTATTCCAAGATCTGGTCCTCAGAGATTTAGATTTGACAGATCTGGATCTGGAATGAGGCTGTAAAGTCTGGATTATCTTTTACCACCACAGTTACTGCATTGCATTTAGGCCAGACAACCACTCTTAGCCAGGTGTTCAGCCACGTGAATATGCACATGGTTAAATGCAGATTCAGATCCAACTGTCTGGGCTGGGGACCGAGATCCAAACTTTCTAATAAGCTCCAGGGAGTGCTGCTGCCATTTATTCCCAGATAGCACTTTAGAGCAGCCAGGCAGAAGCACTTGTTACTACCGGGAGGCCTAGCTCTTGCTCATCCCATTGCAGCTCACACCTGGTCCAGCCCTTCCTTTCCAGGCAGCCTCCCTAGCGATCACCTGGTAGCTGTGAATTCCCAATGAGGTATCCAGTGACATCTCCCTGCAAAGGCCTTCCTCAGGCATCAATGGTGGCCTTTATCTCCCCAGTGACCCTTGAAAAATGAGTATCTCGAGAAGCCTGACCAACATACTTACAGCCTTCCTAAACAGATCCAGTTCATTCTCTGCAAAATCAGTGGCCATTTTGGAAATTGAAGTTGTGGCAAGATTCACCTAAAAGTGAGCACAATGGTTAGGCTGTGCCCTCATTTGCTGGCTAGTTAACACGTTGCTGGCTCTCTCGTCCTCCAAACTAACAAGCTCCTGCACCAGGCACTGCAGCCACAGGGATGGATCTCTGACCAGCCTTATGTCACAGACTTAGCTCAGCCATACACCTAACTCTCATTGAGATTTTAGAACTGCAAAGGTTGTGTGGTACTTCTGAAACTCAGATAAATTTGGGAAACTTGTCTGCATGCTAATGGAGCTTCAAATGCAAAAACCACCAAAAAGTCTGGAAGGCAAATCTGCTTTGCCTTGTGTAGCCCAGCATTTCCAAAGCCATTCGCCTGCTTAACACTTTTTCCACAGAATCAAGTTTGGGAAACCGTGAACTAAAGCGCTCCTTTCTGAGTTAGGGCTTGGCTGAAAAGAGCCCAATGTTCCAAGATAGCCTGAGTGTTCCCTGGCCAAGGATAGGGACATTTCACTCAGCTGCAAGGGTAAATCTGAAAATAACAGAAAGCCCCAAATGGGTCTCTATTCTTAAAACTCCTCTACACTTTTTCTTTTCATAGCTATGTCTTATTCCAAATTAAAAAGAAAAAATTTTCTCCCTTTATTCCAAATATTCCACACATTTGGGGTGACTTCTTTTCAAAGTACTATCAAAAAGCAAAATCAAACCAACACAAACACAGGCTGCCGAATCTCAGGAAGCGACTCCACATAGGCAGTGATAGAAGCACTGAAATCGGGTCGCGGTTCTTATCACCCCCACCTTGGTAACCCAAATGCTCAGGTGTCAGAGGCTTGCTGTGAGCCCGGAAAGGCGGGCCCCACCTCAGAGCCCTGCCAGGCAGGGTGGCCCACACTCTTCACCACAGGCCTCATCCATCCTGTGCTCTGCTCTGGCTCCTCACAAGTGCCACTAGAGGGCTCTGGCACTCACCATCGCATAAATGGGTCTCCCGTCATCTTCTGTGAATCCTTTCTTTATCTCAATATACAAAGACTCCAATACGCTGTTGATGTTGTTGATGAAGTCCTCCAACTTCTCCACGGTAGCATTGCCTGAATATAAACATGAAGAAAAAGGGACATGAGGGGCCTCATCAAAAAAACATAGCTTGTCTTAATCATTCTACCACAGGTGAACCCATAGCACAGCAACCCAGAAGCAGAAAAAGGCCACCGCCCTTTTGGGTGCCTGCCAGCATGGAGTGGCTTCTCTGTCCTGGGAGTACTTGAAGACAAGCACAGAAAGGCCCAGGAGATGGTATCTGGGATTGCTGAGGCTTCTGCGGTCTTCCTGTCTTTGCTCAGGGCCCCCTGCCTGCCTCCCACTGACTAGTCCTCAGTCAGCATCACTAGATGTGCTCAGAACCTGTAAACACCCCCAATGCACGCAAAACACACCCCAGCTCCTCTGCCTGCCCCAGTATCCCCACACAAAGCCCTCTGTCCCTGCACATCCTCAAATCTTGGCTGTTATCCTTATTCCTTTCTCCTTTTAGTCAGTATCAATTTACCTAACACATGCCAGGCTGTGTCCTGAGGGTGCAGAGTGAACAACCATCCCACCAGAGTGAGAAGAGTGGCTCGCTCAGAGCCCTCACCACAGGAGAGGCCCTTCCTCAAGCACCTTCCATCCGGTAATCATACCCTCCTCCCAGCAGCCTTCCCAGTACCAGTAAAGAGGCTGAGAGGCAAACAAGTTGGCTGACATGCCCAGAGCCAAGCACTTGGCTGGGCAGAGAGAGCAGAAGCCCAGACAGCCTTGCTGTGACCTGTCCACTAGCCTGATCCTGTTAGCAGTAGGCTCACAACTCAGGGGCCACTGTCGGGACCATCAGTCTGAGGAGGAGGCACCCACAGAGCCAGAAGTGCAGAGGCTCAGGGAAGGAAGAGGGAAGCAGAGGTGCAGTGGCAGTGGGGGAGGCAGATAACCACAAAGGGCCCTGCGGCTGGGGGACAGTGTGTCCTTCCTCCTGTGGGCACTGGAAGCAGAAGAGGTCAGCTGTGTGTCATGGAATTACCCTTTTATACTGTGAAACTTTCCAAACGAAAAGTATGTCTTTACTGTTTTCACTTATTAAAATAATTAATTTCAAGAGATTCATGGCTTAGAAAATCACTCTGGAAAAAAACTGCAGAAAAAAATAGATAATATGATACCACTTACGTGTAAAACCATAGAAGTGATAAAACAATACTGCAGGACCAAGACCTGGCAGATCACCCATGAAGCTGATGACCAAGGCCACTTGCAGGAAGGGGACTAAGATGGCGGGAGGTCAATGCAGGGCACTTGAGCTGTGTCTCTGTTTGACTTCTTATAGAAAGGAGGTATTTCCAAGCTACTTCCATAAACTAAAGGTTAAAAAGATTTATAAAAACACAGAAGATTGGATCAGCGCCTATAGCTCAGTGAGTAGAGCACCGGCCACATACACCGAGGCTGGCAGGTTCCAGCCCAGCCCGAGCCTGCTAAACAACAATGACAACTGCAGTAAAAAAAAAAAAAAAAAAGCCAGGTGTTCTGGTGAGCACCTGTAGTCCCAGCTACTAGAGAGGCTGAGGCAAGAGATTCGCCTAAGCCCAGGAGTTGGAGGTTGCTGTGAGCTGTGTGATGCCACGGCACTCTACTGAGGGAGATAAAGTAAGAATCTGTCTCTACAAAAAAACACACACACACACACACAAAAGATTACAATGATGACAGTGGAGGGCATGGCCATGCACAAGAGGCAGTTACAAGCCAAGGATCATGAGTTCTAGCAAGGGGCAGACAGTGGCAGCCTAGAAAAGCTGACGGCAAAATCCAAAACAGTGATGCTAATTGGCAATGCACAGTGGGGACCTAATCTTCCATCTTAAGTAAAGTCTTTAACAAGCAATTTAAGTAAAAATTAGTAATAATAAGTAGGTGGGCATGACAAAAGGAGAAAGCACAACAAGGAGATCTGGCCTTGGTGGCTGTAAAACTATGACCATACTTCCTGCCTCCGTGCCCCTGCTCACGTCCTTCCCTTCTGACATGCCCTCCCTCACTAGAGCTAGCTCAGATGGCCTTTTCCCATGAGACCTTCTCTGCTGTCCTGATGCAAAGCCCCAGTGCTTCCTTCCTCTGCCACAGGAGGCAAAGCGCCCCTTCCCATGAGCCCATACCCTTACCTTGCCAGAAATACTTTTCTACCCCACAAGCACATGAGCCCATACCCTTACCTTGCCAGAAATACTTTTCTACCCCACAAGCACCCGATGCTGGGAAACTTAGGTGTGAGGCAATGAAACACATGAAGAACCTTCCCTCCCTGCCTAATGAATGAGGATCCTTGTGGGTTGGAGCCACTCTGTCCACCCAATGTGACATAGTGGCAAGTCCCACGTGTCCCTGAAGTGACAATTCACATGTTCCACTGAAGAGGCCCCTCCTGGGTGTCATGCAGAAGAGTGTACTCTGTGGGCAGATCAGAACCAATATGATGTACTGGACTTTCCAAATATCGCATCTGTGAGATGAGGCAACAGCCCTCTCTGCCCTTTCCCTTGTCATCCAGCCTCATTTTTTCAGAAACATGAATGTTTTCTTCGTATTTTCATTTAAGAGAGAGAAAACCAGCTACTTCTGAATACTGCACTCACTCACCCACTGCATCCTCCCGCCTGCTCTGTCACTAACCTTCTCTTGATTCTTTCTCACCTTTTCCTTCTACACAAGCTTCCTGCGTCAGGACTACAACCATGCTTGCAAACTGCTCACCCTGTTGACATTTCTCATAGGGGCCCCAGTGCCATAGCAGCTCTTTCTTGATCACAACTTGAGAATGAACTTCTCTTATGCTCAGCAACACCCTCCCTCAAGCCCCCTGCAAATCTCCCCTTCTGGCAGCGAAAGTAGCAGCACAGGCCACCGGGGCCAGCAGCAGAGGTGAGGGCTCCAACCCAATCCTGCCATTCCTCTGTGGGACCCTCTGTTCGTTCCCCCTTTCTCACCTCTGAAGGCTGCACACAGTCCAACCTCCAATCTCACAAAGTCTAGAATCTTTTCCCTCCTGCACTCCCTCTACCACCATTCAGCCTCCCAATCCTCTGGTGTCCTCCTGTACAGGGCCCTCCCTAGGACTAGCAGTCCTCCCTGCTCTGTCCTCCCACACTTCCCAAGCACTTCCTTCCTCCTCACAAGTCATTAAACTACTCCACGGACGGAGCCCTACAACTCAACCACAGAGTCAGCTGGTGATGTCTATCTACCCAAGCAGCCATTTCCCTCTCAAATAAGACCTAGCCTTTTTTCTTCTCATTTTTAAAAAATTGTCCTTCTCCTACATTTATGGTTTTGGTGGGAGAATAATTCCAGGTACTCACAGAGAACTAGACAATAGGGAGCTATGGGGCCAGAGCTTAGATATGTCAGCCAATTTGCAAGGGACAAAAGGCCAGCTGGATGTAGGTCCAGCCCAAGAGCTATAGACGGAGGGTATTTGGATGGGCTTCCTGCCCATCTCCTAGCCTGGTCCCTAGGCACCAGGCAGCCCAGTGTGTCCTTGTCTCATTAGTATCCCAACACATTTCTCTCTAAGTTGGCCAAATCAGGGTCTCTTGCTCTGCCCCTACCCACCCCACAACCAATCCCATACCCCATGGTGTAGAAGCTGCGTTTATAAATTTGCAAGGACACTCTGAGTCAAAGGCAAATTTGAGGCTCCTTTTGGCCCCAATATTCTGAGTCCATGGTCATGAAAAAGTACATGAGATTAAGAGCCTATCATGTGATTCTGAGCAATCATTTCTAGTCTTACAAATACCACTTTGAGGGACTTAAAAGAGGTCCTCTTTTCTTCAGGACCCAGAGCCAACTGAGAACGAGAGACACATCAGGTTTTCTGCAACAGAGCTGGATCAGAGGCTAATTCTCTGTGGTCACCACTATGGAACCACCAGCTCAGGGGTAGAGGAGCAAACTCTGACCCTCCCAGAGCTGCCTCTCCTAGAAAGACACACCCTAATCAGAACCACTAGCAACTTGAACCAAGAAAGGCTAACCCTATGTACCTTAGGAGCCACTTGTGTTTTCTCCACTTGTAAGAAACAAGGTGTGTCTCTGCATGTCTTATGGGCTATGGTAAGTAACTACTGTTAGGCTGAAAGCAATGGACCTGCAAACACTTGACTATAACTCACCTATTATGCGCCAGCATTACTCATTAGCTTGGTTCATTTCATCATTATAACTAACTCCATAAAGTGAGAGATTAATACCATCTTTATATATATTCGGCTTGGAAAAGTTAAAGAAATTGTTCAATTTCCACAACTTGGAAATGGAGTCCAGGTCTCTCGACTAGATCCTGAGCTCCTGGGCACCAGCCACACAGTCTCTGCAGAGGAAACCTTAAGACATGCCCTATCCCACACCCTATTATCTACACTCTCCTGCACATGGCCTTGTGGCTTCAAAGATACCAAGAGGGGCCCAGCCAACATGGAAACATGGAAAGCATCATAGTAGCACCTTATGAGGAAGAGGCTGACCTCCCAGAAAAGACATACCAGAAGTCAGGCCCAGCCAACATTCATCATCCCCTCAGGCAAGAAAGAAGGCCCAGCTCTGAGCATTAGACCAGGTGCCCAGGTGTCAGCACACAGTGTGCAGGAGGAGCTGAGGAAAAGCAAAGACCTGGGGACCCCCTGGGATTACACCTGTAATCCCAGCACTCTGGGATTCCAGACCAGTCTGAGCATGAGCAAGAGCGAGACCCCCGTCTCTAGAAATAGCTGGGTACTGTGGTAAGCACCTGTAGTCCCAGCTACTTCAGAGGCTGAGGCATGAAACCAACACATTGTACCCCTTGATTGCCTTGATTGCACTAATGTACTCAGCTGTTTCAACAATAAAAAAGAAAATCACTTGAATCCAAAAGATTGAGGTTGCTGTGAGCTGTGACATCACAGCACTCTACCAAAGGTGCCCCAGTGAGATTCTGTCTCCAAAAAAAAAAAGAGGGCGGTGCCTGTGGCTCATCTAGTGGGGTGCCGGCCCCAAATACCGAAGGTTGGGGGTTCAAACCCAGCCTCGGCCGAATTGCAAAACAGAAAAATAGCCAGGCGTTGTGGCGGGCGCCTGTAGTCCCAGCTACTCGGGAGGTTGAGGCAAGAGAATCGCTTAAGCCCAGGAGCTGGAGGTTGCTGTGAGCTGTATGACGCCACGGCACTCTACCAAGGGCCATAAAGAGGGACTCTGTCTCTACAAAAAAAAAAAAAAAAGAAAGAAAAAGAAAAGAAAAGACCTGGGAGGGGACAGAACCAACCTTCTTTAGCAAGAAATGCCTGTTACTGGGGGCAATTAAAAAAACGAACCTCCGGCACAGTGGTTAAGGTGCCAGCCACATATACCAAGGCTAGCAGGTTGAAATTAGCCCGGGCCTGCTAAACAACAATGACAACTGCAACAAAAAAATAGCTGGGTGCTGTGGCGGGCGCCTGTAGTCCCAGCTACTTGGGAGGCTGAGGCAAGAGAATCACCTATGCCCAAGAGTTTGAGGTTGCTGTGAGCTACGACGCCATAGCACTTTACCCAGGGCGACATATTGAGACTGTGTCTCAAAAAAAAAAAAAAAAAGGTCTCTACACACCACTGAATGAAACAAGACATTTCTACTCTCAGGAGTCATGGCCAGAGACTTCTTTTGGCTATGACAACTCTGTATTTTCTTCTTTTCTTTTAAAATTAAATTTTACTTTTTACTTTTGTCAATGAATCTCTTCTTCCTAAATCAGGGTCCCTTCTTCCCAGAGGCCACTGGAACCCAGGACTCACTATGCACCAGGGCAACCAACATTCAGGAAGTCTGCTGCCCTAATCTCTGACCAACAAATAGCTTTGTTCTAAACTAGGCACCCAAAGTAGAAAATACTATTTATGGGGAAAGGAAGAAATAACAGTAAAAAATAAGACCCTAGGGGCCCAAACTACTTGTGAGCCAACTTTCCCTATGACAGGCCTCTCAGATGGGGTGGGCAGGTGGCCCTGCTGAACACAGTGCTAAAGATAGGGCACAACAAGCACCCAATCAGACACTGGGCCTGAGAGAGCAACCCCTCAAAGCCGGAAGGAAGGAAGGACAGGCTGGCAGACAGACTCTGGGCGGGAAAGATCTGTGAGGAACCATGGATTCCAGCCCCCAGCCTATAGCTCTTTTCAAGTGCCTGATGAAAAGACTCTCTAAACCTTCAGACCTGCCAAGGGCACTTCCTGAGTATGGCCAGTGACCAGTGCTGGGAAGGGTAGGGAGGGAAAGAGAGTTGGATTTTCCTGGTAAATAACTGTTGGACAAATAATTTTCTGCATGGGTGCATCAACCTACCATGTGCTACAGTACTGTTCCCCATCCTCTCAACAGATTCCCAGCACCACCACCAAGGCAAGCTGGGAAGAATCATGGTCTCTGTTTTCCAAAAGAGGACATCTAGGGTCAGAGAGCTGAAGGGGTTACTCAAGATAATAGGGCCAGATGGTGAAAAAGTCCAGACCAGAAGTCAGATTATCTGGCTATTAGTTTGACGTAATGAACTAAAGAACTTGGGTATTCATTAAAAAGAAAAAAAAATCTTGACTCAGCACTGTAGCTCAGTTGAGTAGGGAACTAGCCACATACACGGAGGCTGCTGGGTTCGAGCCCCAACCGGGCCTGCTAAACAATGACAACTGTAACCAAAAAAAATAGCCAGGCATTGCAGTGGGCACCTGTAGTCCCAGCTTCTCGGTAAGTTGAGGCAAGAGAATCACTTAAGCTCAAGAGTTTGAGGTTGCTGTGAGCTGTGATGTCAGGGCATTCCACCAACGGCAACATAGTGAGACTGTATCTCCCAAAAAAAAAAAAAAAAATTTACTTAGACATGCAATGCTGCCTGAGAATTACTTCAAACCAATATAGAAGCAAGCAAGCAGGAGTATAAAACAAGATTAGCCCTGAATTTATCATCATTTGAACTGGGTAAGTCATTGCACTATTCTACTTTTCTCTGTTTGACGTTTTCCATAATAAAAAGGTTAAAAAAAAATACTTTAGTGTTTAACAACCGTATAATTTGACTCTTTAACCCTCAGGAGTCTGAATCAAAAAAGAAAAAAAATGAATGTCATCTGACAAGTAGATTTAGCTCAGGACTCTGATGGTTTAGATGAAATAGAATGTTAATAACATTGTTTTAAACCTATTTTTCTGAGATTTGTACATAAAGATCATTTAAATCAAGAGATCATTACTGAGGCCAGGCACAGTGGTTCATGCCTATAATCCTACTACTATGGGAGGCCAATCTCAAGGGAGATTGCTTGAGCTTAGGAATTTGAAACTAGCCTGAGCAATAGCAAGGCCTCTAGTCCAAGCTACTCAGGAGGGTGAGGCAAGAGAATTACTGAGCTAAAGCCCAGGAGTTTGAGGTTGCTGTGAGCTATAATGCCACAGCACTCAACCCCAGGACAACTGAGTGAGACTATGTCTCAAAAAAAAGAGAGATCATTATTGTTAGAAAGTCCACTCTTTAGTGTCACTCAAATGACAAGAGCATGAAACTTTTTACTTCACACAGTCCTGTATCTTGACCATGTGCATTTAGGGCTCTAAAAGCCACACTGTCCCTACATGTTTAGTAAACCCCTACAGGACTTTCCCCTGGCCAGAGATCCAGCCACTGGTCAGTATTCTCACCAGTAATAAAGCAGTGCTGACATCTTCACTGTAGTAAAGTTCTTGATTACAACATGAATCACTACAGAAAACATAAACTGCTTTCAACTGAATTTTACTGTTGACACTGTTCATGCATTTCATTTTAATTGCACTCCCTGAAAACAAGTAGTCCATCTATCCTCTGCCCACTTTCCACCCTTCCACCACAGGAGCCCTCATGGAGCAGAGGAAGGGGCTCTACAGGGGACAAGAGACTCTGCAAGGGACAGGAGAGGAGGCTTCTTAGCAGCCCAGCCCCCTGAAATCAGAGTAGCTCTGCCTTATTCCTGTTGCATAAGCTTCCCCTCAAATCTGACACCTACAGAGGCTAGGCAGTAGGCACAGCTATGGTTAATGGTGGGTACAGTGGGGAAAAGAGAACATGCATCCATCAGAAAAGGCAGGGCCACTCTGCTCCAGCTAAGTACACAATCTTTGGGTTTTCATGAGAAATCTCTTGGTGATTTTATTTATTTGATTAACATGGTAGTTAATTCCCCAAAATTAGAAACACTGGAAGGCAAATAACTGATGGTGTATACTAGATACCACTGACATTCTAACAATTTCCAAATTCTGATATGGGCTGGAAGCTGCTGTAATGAGACAGAGTGACTAATGAGGCCACTCTGTTCCTAAACCCACCAGATAAGAGGTTGTTATTTCTCACAGGCTGGGCTGTGTACAACTGAAAGGCATAGACTGTGTTGCCAATATGGCCAGATCATGTAAGAAAGCAGAATGCTGACCAACAATCCATATCAATCAGCTCAGAAAGCCAGCCTGCTGTCTTATAAGTCAGACTTGCAAAGTCCAGAAAGCCAAAACAACTATAATGATCAGCCTGGAAGGACCAGGATTTGAATAACTGACCGCTTTCCTAATTTTTGTCCCTGTTTCCAACTGAGGACCAACCAAAGAAAGCCAAAACGTCCCCTACCAATCAGGCAGAATGCTCTGCCTCTGCTTAGCTGTCTCCAGCTTTCCCAGCCAGCAGCCTCCACTCAGAGCACACCTGAAGCCTTCCTTCCCACTCCTCTGCCCACCTGTGAAACTCCGCCAAACACACTTGAGGGGCTGCATTCTGTGCAAGAGCAAGCTCTGAGTAAGCAGCCTCTGCCTGCTCTTGGTGGCTGTTCTCCATTTATGTCCACACTTCCTAGTGAGGGAGTTGGTTCAGCGTTGGTTCAGCAGGGGCTAGAAGGGCTGCTGAATTGGGACAGCAGTCATGCGGGCCTGTCAGAGCTTGTTTTGGTCAGCCACCGTTATGCCAGCTGCCTGCCCCATTATTACACTCCAGAGTAAGAATCAACAGTCTCCTAGTGTCCCCTCCAGCTCTCTCCAACTCACCAGCTCTTAGCACCTAGCCTGGAAGTGCCCTGCCTATGGCACCATGCCCCTGTCCCTTGTGTGACATTCTCTCCTGCCTTGCAGTCCAATCATGCTGGCCTTTCTGTTGGTTCCCACACCAACCTCCTCTCCATCTCAGTGCCTTCCCTGCATTTCATTTCCCTTAGAAAGCTTCTCTAACAGATCTTTGTAGGGCTGCCCCCAAATTGCCTGGGCATCAAGAAAATGGCACCTCCACAGAAAGGCCTGAGCATCTAGGACTTGGCCCAAACCATCCCCAAACCCATCACATCTTTCTTTCCAGCCCTTAGTTTTCTAAACTCACTGCAGTGTTTGTCTCCAAGTCCATTTGTTGTCTTTCTTTTTTCTCTGTTCCTACTATAATGCCAGCTCCTTTAGGGCTGGGACTCTGCCTATCCTATTCACCATCATGCTGCCAACATTCAGCTGACATTCTAGACATATCCACAGACTGACAGAAGAAGATGGTGTGGTACCAATGGTGACCACACTTTCTCGATTTTCTGATAAAATCTCAACAGCAGAATTCAGCCCTATGTTCTACACAATAATTCCCATCACAGTATCATTCCAACATGATGGTTCTTCTGACAGTCACTCCCTACCACCCAGCCCCAGGAGCTGGGATTAGATGACAAGGAGGAGGACAGAAAAGGGAAGAACGGGCAGCAAGCAGCATGTAGTGAACCCAGGCCAGCAAGTACTAAATACCACACACCAAACATAAATCCCCTTGCTTAACCTTCACAGCTTTTCTGTGAGGTAGATATGATTTCCTCCCACTCAGAAAAGTAAAAGAACTTTTCCCAGTCCCTAGAAGAAACAGGATTTGAAACTGTACCTCTGAAAAATAGCTTCATTGTTCCAGCCAGTGGGGTCTGTAGTAATCACAAAGAAGTCACTGCCAGTTCTTCTGCACCCTCCTCACACATCACATTCCCTGTGTCTGGGATCCAGTACAAAATGCATTCCCAGCCAAATGACATCCACACTTGACATAGTGTGAAGTACACAGAAGATCTGGCTGCCTCAGCAAATCCAAACCGGCCCTCATAAAAGGGCTGCCAGGGGCCATGGAGCCCACGTTCCCGTGCTGCACAAAGTCATCAAAGTGGGCAAGACCCAGAAACATTTACTTCAGCAAGAACCAGAGGCATAAAACCAACAATCTTAGTTTCCTCATGGTTATAGAGCTCTTGAACCCAAGGATTCCTAATTAAGAACATAACCACCTGCTATAAATTTTGTATGTTGAAAAATTCATTAAGTCACAAGTTAGAAGTTACTTTTCATGCTAATTTTTTGCCACTTTTCAGTTATAAAAACAGACTTCATCTCCCTTGATTAACGGGAAAGGCAAGCCAGCTCTGATAATAGTAAGTTTATTAACTGTTCATCATGGCCAAAGGGGAAAAGTATACAATGAAATCATTAAAAATATAAGAAAAATTTACTTGGAGGAGCCAGCTTCTAATTTTCACTGAGTCCTCCTTGGGAAGAGAAGGTGCTTACAAATATGACTGCAGATACAGGATGGAATACTAACTCAAATGTCAACACCACTATGATTCACCATTAATGCATGTCACCTAATGATGTTCACGAAGCCTAAAACAGACACACAGACAACGAAGCTAATGTAGTAATGTAAATTAGCATGTTAGAAACAAACTAGGAATGAAGACACAGAAAAGCCTTGCAAAAATTGAAAATCTTCATCAAATTCCAATGTTTCTATGATTCTGTGTTCACTAATCTTTTTTCTTTTTTTAGAAACAGAGTCTCACTCAGTTGCAGGGCCTAAGGTGCTGACATGTCATCATAGCTCGCTGCAACCTCAAACTCTTGAGTTCAAGCAAGCCTCATGTCTTAGCCTCCTGAGTAGCTAGGACCCGGCACCCACCACAACACCTGGATAATTTTTCTACTTTTTGTAGAAGCGGGGTCTCGCTGTGGTCTCAAACTCCTGACCTCAAGTAATCCACCTGCCTCAGCTCCCAAAGTGCTAGGATTACAGATATAAGCCACTGTCCCCCAAAATGATTAATTTCACCTGTCTCTTTTTAGCACCAAGTTTCAGTTACAGCTCACATTATTTTTCTATCAGCTGTTGTTCTACAAAATAAGTAGCCTGTAATCTTCACAACTGCCATGTTCATAAAAGTCAATGATACACTGAGGAATTACTCCTAATTTAAGGAGCCTAGAAGTTGTTAACAATTAAATGTAACACACGAACCTAGTGTGAGTCCTTTGCTAAAAAGGCAATATTGGGACAAATGGAGAAAACTGAATGGGGTCTGTCTTTTACAGTAGTTATATACCAATGTTGACTTCCTGATTTTAATGGTTACTGTATTTATTTAGGAAAATACCCTTGCTAAAATGAAATACATCCTGCTGAATTTAGGGGTGACAGGACTTATTAAATAAGTAACTTAAATTGTAACTTAAAAATAATTCAGGGGAAAAATGTGCTGTTTTTGCAATTTTCCTGTAAGTTTGGAATTATTTCAAAATAAAAACTAAATTTAAAAAGCAACACTAGGATCTGTAGGCAAAGAAACCCTGCCTTGAACCTAGCACTGACTTATTTAAGTGGTAAAGGTTCATAACCAGTGTTAAGAACTGGCAGGACAGCACACCAAACTTCCAGAAGCCTCTGCTTCTGGTTTGTAAGATCTGATGATTTCCTAAAAAAGGTTCTGGTTCACCAGCTTGTTTAACCAAAAACAGAAAGACCAGCTCCCAAAACATCTGAATAAGGCAAGTAACTTTGAAAGAATTGTCTCCACGCAACCGTGGGCCAAGGCAACTTTCTGCCTCTGCTTAACAAACCTACCTGATAAATGAAACAGAACTTCCAACCCAGAGTCATGCTCAGGATTGGGGCATGCTCAAACCTGCTTTTGGGCAATCCCACACAACTCACTACAGTGGTCAACACCACTATACAAACAAAACCAACAGGCTCGATTAAACAGGCTGGTGCACTCACACCCCAAGGGGCCTTGGGCCACACGGGAAAGCTGCAGAGTTTAGGCATCTGTGTTTTGTTTTTAGGAAAGTTTCCATGACTACTTAACTCTCTTCAGAGTCAGACTTTAAGAAAGATACTTCTCCAGATAAGCCCCGGATAGAGGAAAGCAAGGATACATTTCCTGGGTGCTGCATCTATTTTCTTATAGTCCCGCGCAGATAACACAGGGCCTTACCAGACCAAGAAAATGGAACAGATGGGTAAACCTGATGATCTCCCTGAATGTCACCACTTAATGGGGACATACAGGCCACTCACATGCCGTACATTTCATTGTCTTTACAATAACCTTGAGTGACAGACATCTCCAGCTCCACTGTGCAGCAGCCAGGGAAACTAAAGCTGCAAGATTTAGTGGCTTGACCTAGGTTACAGAGTTACACCATAGCAAAGTAGGTTTAAATTCAGATCTTTTTTTAAACAGCTTTGTTGAGGTATAAATGACATATAAGAAACTGTACATTAAGTGTTTGATATTAATAAGTTGTGATACATACACCCCCATGAAACCATCACCGCAATTAAGATAATAACATATCCATCACCCCCCACAAGTTTCCTCCTCTTGCCTCTTTATAATCCCTTTCTCCACCTTTCCTACCCTTCCTATACACTACTCCCACTCCCCCACAACAACTCAATTAATTTCTGTTGTTACAGCCAAGTATGCGTTGTCTAGAATTTCACATAGATGGATTCATACTCTCTTTTGCCTGGCTTCTTCCACTCAGCAAAATCATTCTGAAATTCATTCATATTCTAGCAGATAACAACAGTTTATTTCTTTATATTGTGAAGTAGTATTGGATTATATTTATGTACCATAGTTTGTTCATTTGTTTACCTGTTGATAAATAATTGTTTGCAGTTAGGTCCATTATAAGTAAAGCAAGTAAAGCTATCCTGAAGCCTCTGTGTAAATATATACCTTCCTATCTATCTATCTATCTCAGAGACAGGGTCTCATTATGTTTCCAAGATTAGTCTTGAACTCCAGAGCTCAAGGAATGCTTCCACCTCACCCTCCTCAGTAGCCTGGTATACAGGCACATACCAACACCTGGATATATCTCAAGTAAACATGTAAGAGAAGAATGGCTAGATCATATGAAACCGCGATACTATTGTCCTAAATGGCTGTACCCGTTTACATTCCCATGAGAGTTCCCATTACTCTGTTCTCACCAACAATTGGTGTACACAGTCTTTTGATTATTAATTCTGGTAATTCTAATATATATACAATGGTATCTCAATGTGGATTTACTTTGCATTTTCCTAATACCTAATGATGCTGAGCACTTTTTCATGTGCTCGTTTGCCTGACGTATAATTTATGTGAAGCGTCTGTTCAACCTTTGCAGTTTTTATTGGGCTGTATTTTCAGCTTTGAGAGTTCTTTACATATTGTGGATACATCACTTATAAACGTTTATAATTTGTAAATATTTTCTCCCAGTATTTTGCTTCTCTTTTCATTCTCTAAACATTGTTATCTTATAGTGTTAAGTTTTTAATTCTGAAGTCCAGTTTATCAATTTGTTCTTTTATGAATCATACTTCTTATATTAGATCCAAGAAATCTTTGCCTAAGGTTTTCACAAAGGTTTTCTCCTATGTTCTCTTCTAAAAGTTCTATAGTTTTAGGTTTTACATTTAGGTTTATGATTCATTTTGAGTTAATTTTTGTATTTGGTGCAAAGTATGGCTTGAGGTTCATTTTTTAAATAAGAATACCCAATTATTTCAGCACTAATTGTGGAAGAGACTATTTTCTCTGAATTGCCTTTGTGTTTCTGTCAAAAATCAGCTGTCCATCCACGTGTGGGTCTATTTCTAGACTCTTTATTTTGTTCCACTGATCTGTATCTCTATCATTGTCTTGATATGATAGCTTTGTTGGTCTTGAAATCAGGTAGGGTTAATTCCCCACGTTTGACTGTCATTTTCAAAGTAGTTTTGGCTCTTCCAGCCCCTTTATATTTCCATATGAATTTCAGAATCATCTTGTCAATTTCTATAAAAAGTCCTGCTGAGATCTGACTGGGACTGATCTGAATTTATAGGTCAATTTGAAGAGAACTAGTTATCTTTTCTTTTCTTTTTTTTTATTTGAGACAGAGTCTCACTATGTTGCCCTTGGTAGAGTGCCCAAGGGCATTACAGCTCACAGCAACCTCAAACTCTTGGACTTAAGCAATTCTCTTGTCTCAGCCTCCCAAGTAATTGGGACTACAGGTGCCTGCCACAACGCTGGGCTATTTTCTGTTGCAGTCGTCATTGTTGTTTAGCTGGCCTGGGCTGGGTTCGAACCCACCAGCCTTGGTGTATGTGGCTGGCGCTGAGCCAAGAACTAGTATCCTAACACTACTGAATTTCCCAGCCCATGAACATGGTATGTCTCTCCACTTATTTAAATCTCCTTTAATTTCTATCAACAAGGTTTTGTAGTTTCTAGCATACAGGTCTTATACATTTTTTTCAGATTTATCTCTAAGCATTGCGTGTTTTTGATAGTATTATTCTATACAAACGTGCCATTTAAAAATTCTTCTGATTATTCATTGATAACATATAGAAATATAATTGATATATGGATATTGATCTTGTATCCTGCAACTTCACTAAACTCACTTATTAGTTCTAGTAGCTTTCTAAAAGATTCCATCAGATTTTCTACATGAACTGTATATGACAATTTTACTTTCTCCTTTCCCAATCCAGATGGCTTTTCTTTTTCTTACTTGAGTGCACTAGCTAGAACAGAAGAAGTGAAAACAAACATTCTTATCTTTCTCCTGGTATTAGGGGAAAAGAATTCAGTCTTTCACCATTAAATACAATGTTAGTTACAGGTTTTATAAAGATCTCCTTTATCAGGTGAAGGAAGTTCCCTTCTTTTACCACTTTGCTGAGAATTTCTATTGAGAATAGATAATTGCTTTTCTTTTCTTTTTTTAACTCTCTGTAAACAGTGGCTGACTTCTTGCTTACCTTGTAAGCCCTGAGGTCCTATTGATCCTGTTTCTGCCCTGCTCCTTAGGATCCCTGCAGTTTTTTAAAGACTCTCATAAAACACTGGGGGAGTAGTACCGAAAAAGATGCTGTGTACTCAGTGTCAAGAACCAGAAAAAAAAAATCCTCATTGACTCTCTCTCAAGAGACCACTATCCTCCACTGACTAAAGTTCAGTGTTTTATATTTTGTCTACATTTGGATTGTTTCAGGCAGGAAGATATATTGATCCTGGCCCAAAAGGGGAAACATCAAACCCAAGTCTTTTTAACCAACAGTCCCTTGGCCTCCTGTGCCTACCTCTACCAAAAGAAATTATACTGCATCACCTGACTCCTTATCTGTATGACTTGTTAGAGCCACTGTGAAACAAAAACTTAATCTCTGTGCCACCAGTTTCTAGCACAAAGACCCAGCTCACATGAGATTCTCAGGAAGTTTTGTTAGAAACAAACACATGGTGTGGACACAAATCCTGGCTCAAAATCTAAGGTCCTCTAAGAACACAGTTCCCTAAGTGCCATTCCAAAAGGCTAGACCCAAGGCTTTGCACTGGGACTTCAGAACAAAATCCAATCTCTTTACTAGCCAGGAGAACTAGGGAATTTGTTTCCCCTTAATCACAGTAAGGAGAGAGCCCAAACCAAAGAACAAAACAAGAAGTACTTTGACGAACTCAACAAACACCCTGGGAAATGGCAATTAGAATAACTTGGGGTTTCAATTACTCCTTTGTTTCATAATTGTCTTAGAAGTTAAATATTTTTCTAGTTGGTACAAGGGGACTTTCCTGGCCATCTCTTCAAAAGATAAATAAAAAAGATTAATATAAATATTCACTTAATTTTAGATAATTTCTTTGTATCATTCCTTGTTTTAAAATCTCTCTCAATAACAAAAATTCTCAGGAACAAACTTTTTTGGTTTTGTTTTTACATGAAGGATAGGAGAAAACAGACTACAGTTATACTGTGTTTTGACCTAGCCATGACCGTATCATACATAACCAAATGATACATAAAAGTGTGAAGAATAAATCAATTCCTAGACACGTTATATAGGACTTTCCTAAATTAGATCATAACAATTTTAAAGGTCGAATAAAGGCAAAAACACTTTCATTCTTAGTATTAAAGTAACGTATGGCTTCTTGTAGTGAGCTGTGAAACTTCCCCATCAGCACAGAATCTCAAGATTCAAGACTTATAGGAGAAACTAAAAGGGGAAAGGAATTAATTGTCATATTGATAAACATTAAGACAAGCATTCTTTCACTCATCTCTGGAGGATACTGAGGGGTAGGTTTAAATTCCTCCTATGCTTTTATTATTATTATTTTTAGACATGGGGTCCTACTCTGTTGCCCAGGCTGGTCTTGAACTCTTGGCCTAAAGGCAACCTCCCAAAGTGTTGGGACTATAGGTATGAACCATCATCATGCCTGGCCCCTACTGGTTTTTGTTTGTTTTTTTAATATAGAGTCTCACTTTGTAGAGTGCCGTGGCATCATAATTCACAGCAATCTCAAACTCTTGGGCTCAACCAATCCTCTTGCCTCAGCCTCCCCAGTAGCTGTTTTTTTAGAGACGGGGGTCAGGGTCTTGCTCAGGCTAGACCTACTGTGCTTTTTAAAGAGCACGTGAAGCTGGCTTAATGGGTATAATACTCCCTTTCAGTAATGGAGTCTGACACCAAGATCCCTATCCACCATAGTTTAGGCCATTATAGCAGATAAATTTTCATTAGAGAGACAGTTCTCAAACACAGCACTAATTATGTCATTCTCTGCTTCAAATACTTTCAAGAAGCCTGTTCTGTTCGCAAGAGTAAGTAAAAATCATTACTATGGTGTTTTGAGAAGAGGCAAATTTACATATCAAAGAGCTTATTCTCATTACACACACCATATATTCTTTTGTCTAGGTTTTCCCAAAGTATGTTATCAGTAGGTCAACTAAATTCAGATACACGGAATTAAACATAGTTAAATAAACTAATTTGTTTCTGTGTATCATCAAGCTTCCAGAACTTCCCATGAAATGCCTCAATGGACGAGTGCTCAGGAGAACACATTTAAGGGAAGCTACCTTTAGTCTCTTCAAACTATGCCTCTTCACTATCTAATGTGCCACCTTCTTTCATTCTTTTTTCTTTTGCACATCTTTAAAGAATATTTGTCTCAGTACTCATTGTTGTCCTCTTCTTATTCCCACATATCTCTCCCCTCTCTGGGACCAGGCTTCCTTTTTTTTTGAGACAGAGTTTCAAGCTGTTACCCTGGGTAGAATATGGTGGTGTCACAGCTCACAGCAACCTCAAACTCTTGGGCTTAAATGATTCTCTTGCCTCCCAAGTAGCTGGAACTATAGGCACTCGCCACAATGCCCAGCTATTTTTTTTTTGTAGTTGCCATTGTTGTTTGGCAGGCCCGGGCTGGATTCGAACCTGCCAGCTCCAGTGTATGTCGCTAGCGCTCTAGCCACTGAGCTACAGACGCCGAGCCTGGTACCAGGCTTCTAACTCTTTGTCACTCTGCAGAAATTGCAGTGCTCTAAATATGGCACCATTTCTTTTGTCCCTGTACCTGTACTTAACACTCCCCCACACTCCTGTTTCTCCTCTTGGCTTGGCTCACCTCTGTTATTTTTTCCATTTTTCTTCTGACGATTAAAAATACAGAGAAAAAGAGAAAAATACAGAATAAAAACCAAACACCTGCATCGCAATTAATCAGTAGTAACAACCATTAGACTACGCTAATAATGTCATTTTGTTATGCTAATAATGTCGTGTTTGCTTCAAGTCTTTTCTTTTTAATAATGGAACAAAATGGTATAAAGATGAGTGTCCTTTGATTTCTGCTGACTACCCACTCCTCCTCTCCTCCAAAGGCGGGCACCTCACAAGCATGCTATTTATCCTCCCAGTTCACTTCTATGCTTTTACATGCAAACACATTCATAAGCAATGAAAACCATTTTGTACAATATAAAAAACACGATGACATCATACAATAAGCATAACCTTATCAACTTTCCTTTTCCCTCAGAAAAATCTATTTAGGGGGGCACAGTGGCTCACGCCTATAATCTTAGCACTCTGAGGTGGATGGATTGCCCGACCTCACAGGTTCGAGAACAGCCTAAGCATGAGCAAGAATGAGACCCCCATCTCTAAAAATAGCCAGGCATTGAGGTGGGTACCTGTAGTCCCAGCTACTTGGGAGGCAGAGGCAAGAAAATCACTTGAGCTCAAGAGTTTGAGGTTGCTGTGTGCTGTGACGCCACGGCACTCTACCAAGGGCAAGGAAGTGAGACTGTCTCAAAAATTAAAAAAAAAAAAAAAATCTATTCAAGAAAAGCTACCCATACTGATACTCAACACAATCTGCCAACATGAATTCTTCTGATTTCTCCACTCTGCCTATTGCTTCTGTTGCTCTCTCCAGTTGCTAAGAACTCAGTATTATTTCCAAGTGCACACATCTTGTCTCATTTGCTCCTCCCACTGACACCTGAGAAGATGCTCCAGATGCCTACACCAGGGGCAGGGATGGCACTGTCTCCAGACTTGGCTAAGTCTAAGGCTATGTCCTTCGCCACTGTGCTAAGCTCCCGTTACCTATCAATAGCCCACTGGGCACATTCCCTGTGACAGCTGTTTTCTAAGTATCATGTCTCTTAATTCTTTGAACCACGTATTTACTTATGCATTAAGTAGCATTACTCTCTCTATTTTAGAGATAGGTACTGCAACTTTGGTGTGAAGAATGACTGCATAGCTTCAGAATCTAAGTTTTTATCCATGGCTACATGTCAAATTTGCTTAGAAAAACAAATAAATAAAAGCAAAAGACAAGATTAGAAAGACGAGCTGATATGAGGTTGCAGACAGACACAAGTACTGGTTAACTTGTTCCACCATATTATACACATGTCATTGTTCCCTGACCAATACTGCACCAGAGAATCCTGGGAACAGGAAACAATACTTACGGTCGTGGACCCTGTAGCAGTGCTTCTGCAAGCGCTTGATCTCCCATTCCTCCATCACGCCATGAGTCATTAGCAGCTGGAGGAATCGCCTATGGACATCAGTCATGATGCCCATTTTCCTGGTACTGCTCTGCATGTCTGAAGGAACTAAAAAAGAAGTAAATGCAGTGGTCATCTTGAAGCACACCAAAAGCAATGTCATAGGTCTTGTATTAGTTTACATGAACAAATATAAATTTATGATCATTTAAAAAATTAAGCTCTTCATGCTGATCATTACAAAACTGCAAAGAGCAAGTTAGGACTAGGCAGAGGTAAGAATTGTGAATTCTAGAGTCAGAAGGCTCTACAGCATGTTTTTCAACCTTTTTTTATCTAACAGTATACTTGAACCTATAGTTAAACTAATACAGCACACTCAAAAACAGAGTAAAAGAGAAAAAGAATATACTTACTCTGCTTTCAACTTTTTTCAAAAATAATTTAATTAATGATCTTTAAAAATTTCTCAGCACACCTAAGATCCTCTCATGCCACGCCAGTGTGCCACAGCACACCTGTTGAAAATCACTGCTCCAAGGCAGTGCCTTTGACTCAATGGGTAGGGCGCTGGCCCAGTATACTGAGGGTGGCAGGTTCAAACCCAGTCCTGGCCAGCTAAAACAGCAGTGATAACTGCAACAAAAATAGCCAGGCATTGTGGCAGGTGCCTATAGTCCCAGCTACTCGGAAGGCTGATGCAAGAGGCTTAAGCCTACGAGTTTGAGGTTGCTATGAGCTGTGACACCACGGCACTCTACCAAGGGTTGATAAAGTGAGACTCTGTCTCCAAAAAAAAAAAAAAAAAGAAAAGAAAAAGAAAATCACTGCTCTAGAGCCTGGATCTATCACTTACTACATATGTGAAATAAGGCAGCTTAGTCTCCACGAGCTTCAGATTCAGATCTGTAAAGCGGAGTAATTATTGAACCATCCTCCACAGAATTCCTGAAGATTAAATTAACACATGTAAAAGCCTAGGAGCACAGTAAACACTAAGTAAGTGTGAGCTATTTTCACTGTTAGCCATAGTATGAACTATGGCTCTTCCACTTACCAGATATATAATCTTGGTGAAATGTAGCCAAGGCCTCTTTTTCTTTGGAGAACTAATAGAAACACTTAATAAATACTAGCTTCCTTCTCCTGCAAACCTCTAATAAAGCAACTGTCATGGGAGGACTGCAGGCTATTTTTAATATCTCCTGCTCTCTAATAAAATGGTATCTTTCCACAACCCACAAAGATCAGAGTTGGTAAGAGTATTACACAAGCCCTGATCAAAATACCAACTCCTGCCATGGAGGGGTATGTAGTGCATGGGCTAAAAATGTGCATTTGGAACTAGACAGGTGCTGCTCAAAGTAGGAATTGCCAAATCTGTCCAATCTTAAGAATTGCCTAACCTGCATAATAAAAACAGATTCCCAGACCTGTTTCTAGAGATTCCAGTGGGCCTAGAATTCTGAGGTGCTAACATTCACTTCAGATGATACCCTAATCTAACAAGAAATTTGCTGTTACCTTAAGCAAAGATAGCACAGAAACGTTTTCAGCTAACATGCTTGGTCTCCCTAAGGTTCAGTCTTTTCATCTATAAAATGGGGATAATAGCTATCTTAAAGGCATAAGATAAAGTTTCAATGAGCTACGACTACCAAAGGCTTGCTGAGAACTTGACTCATAAAAGATACACAAAATTACTAGTATCTGTTCTTTTTTAACAACCTTGTCACCTGGACTTCAAAACAGAGAAGATACACTATCTCATGACCAGTTCCTCTACCTGCCTGCTAGACTTCCTTGAAAACATCTCACCAACATCTCCACTTCAACAAATCCAAACTTAGACTCACTCCCCTCTCCTTCCACCATCCTCAACCCTTTCCCTCCCCCAAGACCTTTTCATTGTAAATCATGTGGTTTGGATGATTCACTCCACACAACCATACAAACCACACACCTGAGCATCAAACTCTGGTCCTCCTCTCCAAACCTTCCGTTCTAGCTAGTTGTCAAGTTTATTTCCTTTTCTTCTTTTTTCTTTGTTTTGTTTTTTGAGACAGAGCCCTTGGTAGAGTGCTGTGGCATCACAACTCACAGCAACCTCCAACTCTTGGGCTTAAGCAATTCTCTTGCCTCAGCCTCCCAAGTAGCTGGGACTACAGGTGCCCACCACAACGCCCAGCTATTTTTTGGTTGCAGTTGTCATTGTTGCTTAGCAGAGCCAGGCCAGGTCCGAACCCACCACCCTAGGTGTATGTGGCTGGTGCCCTTGCCAACTGAGCCATTATATTTATATTCTTGACCTTCTAAGAGTTCCTTATCCAAAAAGCTGTATAGGTATTTTCATGTTTAATCTTTGTATCAAATTTTATTATCAGCCCAACTTTTTTTAAGAGGCAAAGTCCTGCTCTGTCACCCAGTCTGGAGCACAATGGTAAGAACAGAGCTCATTGCAACCTCCAATGCCTTGGTTCAAGCAGTCCTCCCATTTTGGCCTCCTAGGTAGCCAGGATTACAGGCACAAGCCACAGCATCTAGCTTTATTTACTAATATTAGGGTATTAGGGTCAGGTACCTCCAATCATCCATTTCACGTTCATGTACTTAGCAGCCCCTTATTTAACAGTGTTTTTTGTGGGCACAAAAATAGAGTGTGCTGAGCTAAGGAATTGGGGCTTTTATCCCAGAATCTTTGGAAACTAAGGCCTTTACAAACTCAGAATGTTTAATCAGCAATATGGTATAGCCAACATGTATTTTAGAAAGATTATCTCCTTTGTGGAAATGAACTAGGGGAAGAAAGAAATGAGAGGCAGAGTCCAGTAAGCAGTCTACTGAATGATCCAGCAAAAAGGGACAAGAGTGTCACTGTGGCTTGGAGTGGAGACAAACAACAAGAATCATAGCTATCATGATTCCCAGCAAATCTCAGGCAGAAAAAAGTTTAAAATATCCACATAGGCACATCACAATGAAAGTACAAACTACCTAAGATTAAAAGCAACCAAAGAAAAGATCAGATTACTTTCAAAAGAGCAACTAGACTGATAGCCAACCTCTCAACAGGCAACAATGGAAGTCAGCTGCAATAGGAAAATATCTTCAACAAGTGGGGAAGGGGTGTATGTCAGCTAAGAATTCTATACCCAGCTAAAGACTCAGGATAAGACAAAAACATTTCCAAACAATGAAAAACTCAAAGAGTAAGTAACCAGCAGACCCTAAAGGAAATTCTAAAGCACATATTTCAAGAAGAAGGAAAGTGACACCAGTGGGAAGGTCTAAAATGCAAAGTAAGATAAAGAACAAAGAAATTTGTAAAGATATGATTATTTAAAAGTTGATTTATGACCATATAACAGTAAAAAAAGTTTCATAAGATTTTAAAAAATTAAAATACACAAAAAAAATTGCATATAATTCAGGAGGTAAGCGACCACTGGAATTAGTATTTTAACATCCTAGAGATGACTGGGAGAAGAATCAGGACATTAATAAATTTTACATTTCCATTTTACAATTTCTAGAGTAGCCACTTAAAAAAGCACAGAAAGAATATACAATTTCCAAATTAGTAAAGGGAAATAATGTAATAAGAAAAAAATTACAGCTCAATTTATAATCACCAAAATGTGGTGACAGCATAAATGCCCACCAACCCAAGAATGGATTAATAAGCTGTAGTATATGTATACCAGGGAATACCATTCAGCCATTAAAAAAGATGGAGGCATGGCACCCATAGCTCGAGTGCTAGGTTGCCAGCCACATACACTGAGGCAGGCAGGTTCAAACCAGGCCCGGGCCTGATAAACAATGACAACTGCAACAACAACAAAAAAATAGCCCGCAGTTGTGGCAGGCACCTGTGGTCCTAACTACCTGGGAAACTGAGACAGAAGAATTGCTTAAGCCCAAAAGTTAAAGGTTCCTGTGAGCTGTGACGGCCACAGCACTCTACCAAGGGCAACATAGTAAGACTCTGTCTCAAAAAATAAACAAATAAATAAATAAAAATTTAAAAAATGGAAACTTTGGCTCGGCGCCCCTGGCTCAACAGGCTAAGGCCCCAGCCACGTACACCTGAGCTGGCAGGTTCGAATCCAGCCTGGGCCCGCCAAACAACAATGACGGCTGCAATCAAAAAATGGCCGGGCGTTGTGGCGGGCACCTGTAGTCCCAGCTACTTGGGAGGCAGAGGCAGGAGACTCGCTTGAGCCCAGGAATTGGAGGTTGCTGTGAGCTGTGATGCCACGACACTCCATCCAGGGTGGCAGCTTAAGGCTCTGTCTCAAAAAAAAAAAATGAAGCCAGAAACTAGTTAAAAGTGGTAAGAACAGGGCGGCGCCTGTGGCTCAGTGGGTAGGGCGCCGGCCCCATATACCAAGGGTGGCGGGTTCAAACCCAGCCCCAGCCAAAACCTGCAAAAAAATAAAAATAAAATAAAAAATAATGATAAAATTAAAAAAAAAAAGTGGTAAGAACAGACCTTACTCTGTAATAACCATTGCAATTGGGAAGAGGGCCCAGTGTGAGCTGAGCTGAACTTAACTCTGTGGAAGCCAAAGGCAGGGGACCTTTTGAATCCTGCAGAGGTGCGAGGGGAAAGGCATTGGGAGGATGCTAAGGGCGGGTCGGTTTGTGTGACTAAGCCACCTGAGTTTGTTCATTGGTACTTACTCGGAGAAGAAGCAAACGTTTCGTCTTTTTTTCTTTGGTGGGATGGCAGTAGATTTTGCATCTTTATGACAAGCAGCAGTGCTTCAATTTACAGCAAGGTGCCCACTGGACTAGGAGTAAGAGTAGGAGTTATCCCCTGCAATCTTTGCTCTCAAGTCCTTGAAGAAACTATTCTGTGTGGTAGATTTACATCTCAAAGGAAGAAAAGGGATTTATAATTGCAAATTCTCTAAAGTAAGTGCTCTAAGGGTTCTGGGGCTTATCTACCTATCAGCAGGTTTGGGCTGGAACAAGTAGTAAATTCTCCCAGCAGTGTAGAGCTTCCTAAGACAGGCACTTTAAGGGGGGCTGGGGTCTGCCTAAGGATGTAGCCTTGAACTGTTAGAAACCATGCTGGTGTTTGTTCAAGCCTGTTTGTATTTGTGTGATTGGTAGAGCGAAAGAAATCATTAGTGTTGAGAGTCTGCAGTTTTTATAGGCCAAGATTGAGGTCCCTTGGACAAGAGGGCTTTAAGGAGCCTGACTAGAGTTTGTTTGTCAAGACAGAACCTTGGATTTAAGATGTCCAAAGATTGTATGAGAAAACAACCCTTTGTTTCAATAACTAAAGTATCACATTTGATCTATAGCTAGTAGGTAGTAGGCAGTAGTGGTGCAAAATCTTAGAAGTTGAGAAATTAGAAAATGATCCCAGAGGCTTGGTGCCTGTGGCTCAACGGGCTAAGGCGCCAGCCACGTACACCTGAGCTGGCGGGTTCAAATCCAGCCCGGGCCCGCCAAACAACAATGACGGCTGCAACCAAAAAATGGCCGGGCGCTGCGGCAGGCGCCTGTAGTCCCAGCTACCTGGGAGGCAGAGTAAAGAGACTCACTTGAGCCCAGGAATTAGAGGTTGCTGTGAGCTGTAATGCCACAGCACTCTATCCAGGGTGACAGCGTGAGGCTCTGTCTCAAAAAAAAAAAAAGAAAATGTTCCCAGAACTCAAAATTTTCTAGCACAGGATAGCTCCTCCCTATGTATTTACCCCAAGCATACCTGCTTCATTTCTGTTTATAATGTTTTCCACCCCTGCTGTACCTTTCCCTGCTTTTCCCAAACTATAGCTGATCTGCTACCTCACAGGTGAGAGATACTCTAGAGATAAGACTGTCACTTTTGGCGGCACCAGTAGCTCAGTGGGTAGGGTGCCAGCCACAAACACCGAGGCTGACGGGTTCAAACCCGGCCTGGGCCAGCTAAAACAACCATGATAACTACAAAAAAAAGCTAAGTGGTGTTGTGGTGGGCTCCTAGTAGTAGTCCCAGCTACTTGGGAGGCTGAGGCAAGAGAATTGCTTCAGCCCAAGACTTTGAGGTTGCTGTGAGCTGTGACACCACAGCACTCTACCTAGGGAGACAAAAAGAAAAAAAATACAAAAGACTGTCATTTCTTTTTTTTTTTGGTATAGACAGAGTCTCACTTTATCGCCCTCGGTGCCGTGGCATCACACAGCTCACAGCAAACACCAACTCCTGGGCTTAATTCTCTTGCCTCAGCCTCCTGAGTAGCTGAGACTACAGGCGCCCACCACAACGCCCAGCTATTTTTTTGTTGCAGTTTGGCTGGGGCCAGGTTTGAACCCGCCACCCTCAGTATATGGGGCTGGCACCCTACCCACTGAGCCACAGGTGCTGCTTGACTGTCACTTCTTTTTTTTTTTTTAATATGTGTTTCCAATGAGATTTGTTGACTGTCACTCCTTTTTTTGAGACAGAGTCTCGTTCTATTGCCCTGGGAAGAATGCCCTAACATCATTATAGCTCACAGCAACCTCAATCTCTTGGTCTCAGTCTCCCGAGTAGCTGGGACTACAGGCACCGTCCAAGATGCCTGGCTAACTTTTCTATTTTTAGTTGAGGCGGGGTCTCCTTGCTGCAACTGGTCTTGAACTCCTGAGCTCAAGGTATCAACCAGACTCAGCCTCCCAAAATACTACCCTGCCCAGCAGAGACTGTCACTTCTTCACCTCTGCTTTCTGCCTCCCCAAGGTAGATAGTATAGGGGCCAAGGGAAATGTCTCCATCACCTTCTGAAGCTTCACTGAAAAATCAATTTACAAAAAGCAG
The DNA here is from genome assembly GCA_963574655.1 of Perodicticus potto. Lineage (NCBI taxonomy): Eukaryota > Metazoa > Chordata > Mammalia > Primates > Lorisidae > Perodicticus > Perodicticus potto. The sequence continues at coordinate 33,855 of CAUYRH010077509.1, forward strand.
ATTAATTGGAGAAAATGCACACAAATCTATTTAATGTGTACACTGAGAGTTTTACAGAGTGATTATCCACCCCCTCAAGGGGATTCAGGAACTTATCGACCATCCTGGCAAAACAGGTTGTAGGAGGGGAGAGAAGAGAAATTCTGTTGAGGGGATTACCAGGGAGAATCAATGGATTAGGGAACAGAGATTAACTTCTACATTGTCCTGTGAAAGGGTCTGTTTAGGTGTGGTTACATTCTTGGTTTTACAGGGAGAGGAAGGAAAAACATAATTAGGGCCAGGCTTCGTGGGTCATGCCTGTAATCCTAGCACTCTGGGAGCTGAGGCAGGTGGATGGCCTGAGTTTAGGAGTCAGAGAACGGCCTGAAAAAGAGTGAGACCCCATCTCTAAAACTAGCTGAGTGTTGTGTTGGGTGCCTGTAGTCCCAGCTGCTTGGAAGGCTGAGGAAAGAGGCTCACTTGAGCCCAAGAGTTTGAGATTGCTGTGAGCTATGATGCCATGGCATTCTACCCAGGGCCACAGAGTTAGACTCTGACACCCATACACACATACACATACATACACACACAAAAGGCAAAGTGCCATATTTGGGGATATCAATTTCTGAGCCCAAATAAGAGAATGAATATAGCCTCTCACATCCCTACATCCCTCCCACTGAGCCCCCTCTCCACCATGAGCAAGACTTTATATTGGGTGGGCACTGAGCTGCCCCAGCCTGTGTCACGAGAACGTGGGGAGAGTCAGAGAACATTGGGGGAAGACAGAAACTTGGATAACATTTACTACACAACCCTTCAGACTTTAGACAGAAAAACTAAGCCCTGTGGATGAGTTAATGATCATGTGTCTTGAGTCCCGGGCCAGTACTCTGCTCCTTGCCCCTAAGATTACTTGCTTAGGGCCCTGGAAAAGAAGTATCAAAATGCACTAATGAGAGATAATTGCCTTATCCAACCCAGCCATCTTTTTAACACCATAGATGAAATGAAAACCACACGAAGACTGTGCTCAATTCAGTATTCACTCTCTGGTCTTCAAACGGTGCTCTGAAAATTCCCAGAAGCTAGTACTATCCTCTCCTTATCAGAATCCCAGATATCCCTGAGGACCCAATTCTTATTTATTTTTTTTTTTTTGAGACAGAGCCTCAAGCTGTCACCCTGGATAGAGTGCTGTGGCATCACAGCTCACAACATCACAGCTCTCCAACTCCTGGGCTCAAGCGAGTCTCTTGCCTCTGCCTCCCAAGTAGCTGGGACTACAGGTGCCCACCACAACGCCCGGCCATTTTTTGGTTGCAGCCGTCATTGTTGTTCGGCGGGCCCAGGCTGGATTCGAACCTGCCAGCTCAGGTGTATGTGGCTGGCGCATTAGCCTTTTGAGCCACAGGGGCCGAGCCAGGCAAAGATTTCTTAATGAGAATGCTAAAAACACTAGCTATTATAGAAAGAAAAATAAAAAAACTTCATTGAAAATAAGAAAATAACGTATTATTAAGAACTATGACACAATAAATAAAAAGCTAAACATCCTGAAAAACATAGGCAA
>CAUYRH010077510.1:0-38621 GCA_963574655.1 Perodicticus potto
CCTGTAGTCCCAGCTACTTGGGAGGCTGAGGCAAGAGACTCGTTTGAGCCCAGGAATTGGAGGTTGCTGTGAGCTGTGATGCCACGGCACTCTATCCAGGGTGGCAGCTTGAGGCTCTGTCTCAAAAAAAAAAAAAAAAAAGGAATATATCAGGAGGTGACTGCCATGAGTAACTTAAGATAGAGTGATAGACAATGCTAGGGTACTTTGGATTGGGTAGTCAGAAAGGCCTCCTTGAGAAGAAGACATTTCAGCTGGAGTTGGAATAACAAGAAGCCTCACCCATGCTAAGTCTTTAAAGGGAAAGCGTTCAAGGCAAAGTGGGCAACTGGAGCAAAAGCCAGACCAAGGCCTCTCTGACAACTCAGTTGGTCTGAGGTGCCACCCTGCAGTCACAGTCCGATTTCACCCAAGGAGGTGCCGAGAACACTCTCCTAATATTTTGGGCAAGGGGTTATGCAGGCTCACCTCATGCAGTTCCAGCGATCAGATATACATAGCCATCCTCCACCTGAGCTAAGTGTTGCTGAGGTAGAAGGTTCAATTATACCCAGCAACTCTTCTGGGATTCCAGGCAGATTTCCAGGGAAGCAAGGACATTCTCAACCTCCCTTCATCCACCCTCAGGCTGGCAGTGACCCACCCCTCCCCCAGGGCCCCTGATGTAACGGCCTCTGAGCCTTTGGGGGTTGCAGTCAGAGGTTTTTGGAGAGAAGACAAATGGGGAAGGAAGATGGAATTCCAACATCCTTGCTACCTCAAGGATGCCTAACTCTGAGACTGAAAGGATATTGGAGGGAATAGTTTTAATTTAATAGTATTTGTTTTCATCTTTATTGTTTTTCTACCTTAAAAGGTAATATAATCAGGAACTGGGAGGGAGGGAAGAGTAGGGAGTTAGTGTTTAATGGATATGGAGTTTCATCTTGGGAAGATGATAAAGTTCTAGAGATGGATGATGTTGAGGGCTGCACAACAACGAGAATGTAGTTAAGGCCCCTGAATTATACACTTAAAAATGATTGGAATTCTACTCTTAAAAATAGGTAAGGGCCAGGGGTAGTGGCACATGCCTGTCATTTGGGAAGCTAAGGGAGGAGGATAGCTTGACACCTGGAGTTTGAGACTAGACTGGGCAATATACTGAGATCCTGTCTCTGCAAAAAACTTAAAAATTAGGTAGGCATGCCTTGGTGCCCATAGTTCAGCAGTTAGAGTGCCAGCCACAAGCACCAGGGCTGGCAGGTTCGAACTGGCCCAGGCCTGCTAAACAATAATGACAACTCAAAAAAAAAAAAAATAGTCGGGTATTGTGGCGGGCACCTGGGCACCTGTAGTCCCAGCTACTAGGGAAGCTGAGGCAAGAGAATCGCTTAAACCCCAGAGTTTGAGGTTGCTGTGAGCTATGATGCTGTGGCACTCTACCAAGGGTGACATAGAGAGACTCTGTCTAAAGAAAAAAAAAAAAAAATAACTGGCATGGACCCGTAGTCCCAGTTAGTTGGGAGGTAGGAGGACTGCTTGAGCCCAAGAGTTCAAGGTTACAGTAAGCTATGATCAGGCTACTGCACTCCAGCCTGTACCACAGAGTAAAGACTCTGTCGCTAAAAAAAAAAAAAACAAAAAAACAATTAAGGTGGTTTAAACAAAGTTGAAATAATAAGTTTTAGTTTACACATATTTCACAATTTGTTTCAAAGTAATAAAGTATCCTAGATCACTGACCCTAACTCATAATAGGCAGGCAAACAGTAATTAATGAATCAAAGAACATTCACAGAAAATTCAAACTCAGCTTTGCTCTCTAGGTCTAAGGCTGGAAAGCTTTTGGGAGAAGCCTCTGGAGTGAGCAGGCTATGAAAGTGGTTTGTTCAACACAGGCCTCCCTGGCCTACCTAAGGCAAAGACTCACCCTGGTCTTCTCTTGCCAGAGAGGGAGCGTCTCTTGCTGGCCCAACATTCGGACAATAACCACAAGGCTGAGCTGGCTTCGAAGCTGCCTGGGAGAGAAAGAGTAATAGAATTTGAATAGAATCTGAGAGGGGGTGGGGGGTGAGCTTGAAGGTGGGAGCAGTCCTAACTGACTCACTCAGGATGGAGCTATATCTCTTCTTTGAGGATAGCAGGGATATGAACAGCTCCACTGGGTTTTCTTAACTCATAGCATCCTCAAACTCCTGGACTCAAGCAATCCTCCCGCCTTAACCTCTGAATAGTTGGCACTACAGGCATGTGTCACCTTACACCACTAACTTTTTTTTTTGAGACACAGTCTTATTACATCTCCCTCGGTAGAGTGCTGTGGCATCATAGCAACCTTAAGCTCATGGGTTTAAGCGATTCTCTTGCCTCAGCCTCCCAAGTAGCTGGGACTACAGGCGCCCACCACAACACCCAGCTACTTTTCTATTGCAGTTGTCATTATTGCTTAGCTGGGCCAGGCTGGGTTGGAACCCACCAGCCTCAGTGTATGTGGCCAGTGCCGTAACCACTATACTACGGGTGCCAAGCCCCACTAATCTTTCAAAATTTTTAGAGATGTGGGGGTCTCAGTATGTTGCCCAGGCTGATTTCCAATTCCTAACATCAAGCAATCCTCCCACCTCAGCCCCCCAAAGTGCTGGGATTAAAGGTGAGAGCCACTGAGTCTTCTTGACACCTCTGTGCAGAGTGCTGGCCTGTGCCCACTCAATCTTCTCCAGTGCCCTAGAGAGCCAAGGTGAGGCAGCCACCATCAGGACTAAGCCAGGGACGGCAAATAGAAGACCCTCATCCCCACTCTCCCCTGACCCACAGCCCCCACAGCAGACCCTGCGGGTACAGGCTATGCCTTTGCCCCAACCTTCCATTTTCTTTCCCTTCCCTACCACCAGGCCTGTGCCTGGGTCAGCCAGGACCAGCTTTCCAGCTGTTCTTGGGAACCCAGCAGCAGCTGGGTCAGAAGCACGGAGGGAGGTAAACAGCCCCTCAGAGCTGCTTGCTCTCCAGCCAGAGTCAGAAGTCCTGCATCTGGGCTTCATTAATCTAAACTGAGGCCTGCATCAGGATCTCCTTTGTGTGCAGCACGCAGGCAGGGAGGGGCAGACCTGGGGGTGAGGGGAGTGGGCAGGCCAGCAAGGCAGTGCCGGGGGTGGCTCCAGATGGGAAGAGGTGGCAGGATGTCAGGACAGGGCTGTAATCCAGAAATGAAGAAAAGTAACAGAAAACACACCAAGGGGGTGAATGGATGAAAAGCAACTCGCATCTTAAGAATGGAGATTCCCCCCTCCTTGCCCACAGCCTTGCATCTTCTTGGCTCTCCCCGCCTTTTAAACACAGTCCTGAATCCTCAGTTCCCTCTGGGACACAGTGGGGGCAGTGGCACCCCTTTTCTACTTTATAGACTTGAGAACTTACTCCAGGGAGGGGAAAAAAGATTTTAATGTCACTCCAACACCACCTAAACTGTAGACAGCTGGCTGTGGGTTCTTTCTTCTCCAGAAGAAGTCTGACCCCACCTGGCAAAGTCTCCCCAGAACTCAAACCAGGCAGGCAGAGGGGGATGAGGAAGCCACTGGAACCATCCTAGCCACTGTCATATAAGGCAGCAGGCTGTAGCCTGGCTCATGCCAGGCCAGGCCAAGCCAGCCTCCGCATTCCCCCCTTCCCCCAACTCCCCCACAGGCTTCTGTAAGACCAGGACACTGGATTAGCACTTAAAGGAGCCTAAGGCGCAGGGAAGTTTGGAAATGACTTTTCCAAACCCACAGAGCAGAGGCGGGAAATGGAATGCAGGCACTCTGCTTCCCAGCCCCCTCATGGTGCAACTTGAACAGGTGCCCTAGGGGGCACCAGGACCAGAAGGAAGGCAAAGGCAAGGCCCTGTGGGCCACTGGATGTCATGGTGATGACATGGGTCAGTGTAGCCCCTCTGGAGCCCCTTGGCTTCATTCTCTCAGAGGGGAACCAGTCCCTGCTAAGGCTGAACTACCCTAAAAGTCTGTCAGGCATCTTGCCAAAGGCATGAGCTGCCTTTTCCGCATCTCTAGGGCAGCTCGGGAAGCAAGAAAAGTGGCCTGTATCACCACGGAAATGCTGCCTGTCACCCTGCCTCAGGGTGCTGCCCCGCTTACATCCTTGGGACTGTCCATGGCCCCTCTCATCCATCACACTACTTGTCATACCACTCTCTGCTTGGTCCTTCACTTGGACTCCTCTACCTTGCACTTGAGTGCTACCCTACCCCAGGCAGGAAGAACCTGGCTGGGTATAACCTTCCCTGTGGCAGGCCCATGGTCACTAGGGCTGGCCATCCATATACCTCTTTGGTATCAGTGTGGACAGGAGGATATAGCAGAATACAGCCAGCCACAGATCCGCCATTGAGGGATCTATTCACATCACTCACATGAATAGGGAGGAATCCCACAATCCCAAATGCTGTGCTAAGGAAGCTGTACAAATAAATGTGCAGAAACAGGCAAATGAATCTATGCGATAGAAGTCAAGAAAGCTGCTGCCTCTGCAGAGGGGGCTTCTGGGGAGTGGCTGATGCTGTGTCTGTGGTCAAAGTGCCCTCAGTGCCCATCTATGATATGTGTCCTTTCCTTCGCGTATTAGTAAATAAAAAGGTACGTGCAGACAACTATAACCCAGCTCGCATTCTTATCTCCCTTTCTTTGTATTGTAAGAGCATAGAACCTCAGGCTTAGAAAAGACCTAAAACACTTAATCTAATGTCTGCCTGGTCATCCATTTAATTCCCTTTGCCACACCCCTAGCCAGTCTTCCTGTTAGCAAAATGCAGTATCTGGCATGACAGCCCAGTTCACCTACTACAACTGAGCAAAGGAAGTTTTTCCCACATTTTGCCAAAATCTGCTCTTCTGGGACTTTTACCCAAAGCTTCTGGACCCATACTCAGAGGGCCCAAGAGGAAGCCTTCTGCCTGGTATGGCCCTCTGCATATTTGAAGGAAATGGCTGCATCCCCCATGGCTACCCCTTCTGTAGGAACAACAGCCCCATGTTTCCATCTTTTGGAACTGATTTGCCATGTTGGTTTGGGTCATCTGAAGACCCTGGGGTTGTCAAACAAGAGGCTTGGAGCTGAAGCTGATGCTCATTTTCTTGGCAGCCACAATGCAGAACACAGTTAACAGATTGAGCCCAAAGTTTTTTTTTTTTTTTACACATCTCAGTGTCAAATCCTATTTCCCAGATCCTGTTCTTAATTGTGCAGTTGGGATATTTATTCATCTCAGCCTATCATTATGTTCTGTTGAGATCTTCTGGGATCTTCAATCGCTGTCAGTTGTATTCACGTCACTGTGAATCTGACCATTGTTCCATTAATGGCCTCATCTAAAACACTGGTTCTGCCCTGGCCAACCTGTCAGTGAAGATGGAACTTGGGTACCACAGGGCCTGCCCTCTCGGTGCACTCTGAAGGCCAGTCCACCTCATTCAACCATCATTCACCCCATGTTCCTTCTTTCTGTCCACAGGATAAGACAATAGCCTTTACCAAATACCCTACTAAAACCTAGACACATGTATTCCACAGTCCTTTCCAGAGCATAGTTCTGGTTGATTTCTCAAAAAATGAGTGAGGCCCAGGCAGCGCCTATGGTTCAGTGGGCAGGGCACCGGCCCCATATACCGAGGGTGGCAGGTTCAAACCCGGCCCTGGCCAAACTGCAATAAAAAAATAGCCAGGCGTTGTGGCGGGCACCTGTAGTCCCAACTACTTGGGAGGCTGAGGCAAGGGAATCACCTAAGGCCAAGAGCTACAGGTTGCTGTGAGCTGTGTGATGCCATGGCACTCTACCCAGGGCGATAAAGTGAAACTCTGTCTCTACAAAAAAAATCTGCTACCCAAAAATGAAGGAAAAAAAAAAAAGAGTCCTTTTTCTCTACACTTTTTTTTGGCTGGGGCTGGGTTTGAACCTGCCACCTCCGGCATATGGGACTGGTGCCCTATTCCTTTGAGCCATAGGCACCGCCCTTTCTCTACACTTTTTTGAAATGTGCTCTCCAGAAGCAACTGCACAAGCATGCTCCCTAATCCCTCCTCTGTGCTGGTCTCAGAAGACCCAGACTCTATAATACTCACAGCCAAGGGTCAGCAAAAGGAAGATAGTCAGCAGTAGATGCCCTGCGTCTACCAAAAAATAGAAATAGTAGCTGGCTGTGGTGACAATGCACTTGTCCTAGCTACTCAGAAGGCTGAGGTGAGAAGATGGCTGACTCCCACAGCTCCAGGCTACAGTAAGCTATAAGCACGCTGCTGCACCCCAGCCTCACGGGGCCGTGAAAGGCACAGTAAGGTGATCATTTCAGTTTTATTTCCCACATGCTGAATCTGAATTACTTGCCCAGACAAATCTGGTGTTTAGCATAAGATAGGCCAAAGGTATTGATTTGGGAGCCACCAGCTTGTGCTTGGAGTTGAAGCCTCGTATGTGGATCAGACAGTGTGTCAAGCTACCTTCCCCCAGGAAGTAAACTCTAAAATGTACATCAACATGCTGAAAATGTGTGGAGGAAACGAGGGAGGAGGGTACCCTTAGGATCAGCCCCTGTAGGGGAGCAAAGGAGGTAGATCTGGGCAGCACGGCAAGCTGGGCTGCCATGTAATCACAGTGAAGGCCTCAGCTGACCCTGCAAGGGGTGCTGGAGCTGGCAAAGTCCTTCAGAGACATCCTGAAATGAGGCATGAGTCAGAACTTTGTACCTTGCACTGGGCTGCTCTCAAGGAAGGGACCAACCCCAGGTAAGGCAACTTTCTTCAGCAGAAGCAATGCCTGGAGTGGGCAAGCAGGGCAGACTCCCTGAAGCTGGGAAGTGAGCAACACAATCTCCAGGTGCAGGAGTCTGGGTGGAGCACCCAACACAGCCGGCTCTGTGGTCCTGAGCCACAAGAGAATATAGACTGGGACAGGATGCCGAGGCATATCCAGACTCCAGGGCTGGTGGAAGAAAGTCCACTGATGGTGGCAACACAGGCCAGAGAGAGAAAGTCAGAGGAAAAGAGTGATGACCACTCATCTGGAAGGTCATAGGTGGCCACTGGTGACACGAGGTGGAGAGCGTGGTGTGCCGTGATGGTGTCTCCTCACTCATTGCCCTTTAAGTCACTTATTCCCCAGCTCACTCACAGAAGCAAGCCGGTTCCTCTCCAGCCCTTCCCTTTCCTCGTGCTTCTGGCTTGATCATGACCCACTTTCCTTTGCTGTCTTTCTTTAGGCTTCAACAAAGGTTCTTTGACATGACCTTCATCTTGTTTCCTGCTCCTCCAGATCTGCTGCCTTTCTGAAATCTTCAGGTTTATTGCACCTTGGTTGCCTCCTTCCAGAATGTTCTGGCCTTGTCTGCTCCCAGAGAGCTAAATGCTTGCTTCTCTTGATGAGAACCCTCCATGATACTCTGCAGCTCTGAAGAATCTGACAGTGTCAAGAGTGGGCAGGATTCAGACAGGGAGAAGTGGGGAAGGAAGATTGGGCTGCAGGAGCTGGAGGGAAATGTGGGTGGAGACAGAATTGCCTTCTCAAGGTAGGAGACACAAGTTCCTTTATTTGCTATGAAGGATGAGCCAGCAGAGAATGAAATGCTAACAGTATAGGAACAGGAGGGATGACTGCAGAAGGAAGTTTGTGAAAAAGCTCAACTATTGAGATCCAGAACTTAGGGTCTGATGGACAAGAAAGTAGTGAGAACTGAGTGCACTAGGTTTGCATAGCAGGGGTGTCAGAGATGATGATATTTCTGGAGGGTGCAGAGGCATCAGCAGCAGAAAGTGGAATGGAGTCTGAAACCTGCTGAGGACCCTGAGAAGGCTGGCCAGGAATTCAGAGTGGCTCTCGGGAGCCCGAACTAGTCAGGGGCTGAGGTGGGACCAAGAATATTCATGCAGCATCACTCCATGTGGCCACACAATTTCAAGGCAGGCAGATTCAAAGAACCAGGCAGGGAATCCACAGTGGAACAAAGGTTCCAGGCAGAGTCCAGTGAGAGGGACCTCAAAGGCCATCTACAAGACTCCAGGCTTCCAAGAGTAGGAAGGCTTAGAAGAGGGGAGCCTGGAGCAGGAAGTTACTCAATTGCTTATGATAGTTCTTGTATTATTAATAGTTTTAGGTATGATAATAATGTTGTGATTATGTTTTTAAAAACCCACTAGGGTTGGGTGGCACCTGTGGCTCAGTGAGTAGGGCACCAGCCCCATATACTGAAGGTGGTGGGTTCAAACCTGGCCTCGGCCGAACTGCAAAACAGAAAAATAGCTGGGTGTTGTGGTGAGCGCCTGTAGTCCCAGCTGCTCAATCGCCTAAGCCCAGGAGGTGGAGGTGCTGTGAACTGTGTGATGCCACAGCACTCTACTGAGGGCCATAAAGTGAGACTCTGTCTCTACAAAAAAAAAAAAAACCCACTAGGGTTTTTTGTTTTAGAGATACCTACTGAATGGTAAGTCTGAGATTTGTTTCACCATGATCTGGGGCAGGGGTTGGGGAGTGGAGTGACTGAAGGTAAGAAGCAATTGCTGTGGCCATGAGTATCTGCTGAGATGGAACATGGTGCATATAATCCATTTCATTATTCTATCGAAATTTTCTATAACAAAACTTTAAAAACATGTTCTCTCAGAGTGTAAGCTCCCTAAAGATGAAGACTGTGTCCCCAACACTAGAATGGTGACTAAGATATCATGGGTGCTTAGTAAAAATTTGGTAAATAAAAGTGATCCTGGGCTCGGCGCCTGTGGCTCAACGGGCTAAAGCGCCAGCCATGTACACCTAAGCTGGCGGGTTCGAATCCAGCCCAGGTCCGCCAAACAACAATGATGGCTGTGACCAAAAAATGGCCAGGCGTTGTGGTGGGCGCCTGTAGTCCCAGCTACTTGGGAGGTGGAGGCAAGAGACTCGCTCGAGCCCAGGAATGGGAGGTTGCTGTGAGCTGTGATGCCACGGCACTCTCTCCAGGGTGACAGCTTGAGGCTCTGTCTCAAAAAAAATAAAAATAAAATAAAATAAAAGTGATCCTGGCTACATTGTGAGAACTGGCTGTACAGTTGAGAGCAGAAGCCAGGAGGCCAATGGGGAGTTCAAAAAGGAGGAACAAACCTGCAGATGGCCAATTCATTTGTACTAATCTCAAAGCACAGATTTTTTTTTTTTTGAGACAGAGTCTCAGTGTCATCCTGGGTACAGTGCCATGGCATCATAGCTCACAGAAAACTCAAACTCTTGGGCTTAATCAATTCTCTTGCCTCAGCCTCCCAAGTAGCTGGGACTACAGGTGCCCGCCACAACGCCCGGCTATTCTTCTGTTGCAGTCGTTATTGTTGCTTAGCTAGCCTGGGCTGGGCTCGAACCCTCTAGCCTTGGTGCATGTGGTTGTCACCATAACCACTGTACTACAGGTGCCAAGCTGATTATTATTATTTTTATTATTATTATTATTATTATTTTTTGAGACAGAGACTCAAGCTGTCACCCTGGATAGAGTGCCGTGGCATCACAGCTCACAGCAACCTCCAATTCCTGGGCTCAAGCGAGTCTCCTGCCTCCGCCTCCCAAGTAGCTGGGACTATAGGTACCCGCCACAATGCCCAGCCATTTTTTGGTGGCTCAAGCGGCTAAGGTGCCAGCCACGTACACCTGAGCTGGCGGATTCAAATCCAGCCTGGGCCACCAAACAATAATGACGGCTGCAACCAAAAAAGTTTTTTGTAGGGCAGCGCCCGTGGCTCATCGAGTAGGGTGCCAGCCCCATATACCGAAGATGGCGGGTTCAAACCTGGCCTCAGTCGAACTGCAAAACAGAAAAACAGCCGGGCATTGTGGCGGGCGCCTGTAGTCCCAGCTACTCGGGAGGCTGAGGCAAGAGAATCGCCTAAGCCCAGGAGTTGGAGGTTGCTGTGAGCTGTGTGATGCCACGGCACTCTACCATGGCATCACATAAAGTAAGACTCTGTCTCTACAAAAAATAAAAAAATAAAATAAATAAATAAAAAGTTTTTTGTAGAAAAGAGGTCTTGCTATGCTATTAAGGCTGGTCTCTAACTCTTGGCCTCAAGCAATCCTCTGTTCTCAGCCTCCCAAACTGCTAGGCCTGTGATTATTGTGCCCAGAGAAATTACCATTCCCTCCCCGCAAACAAAACTGCCATCACACATACAGTTTTAAAGCCTTTTTCTCATTTAGCATTATCTCATTCACTTTCTCTTTCTTCCGTGATGTCATTTTTAAGTACTATAAAATATTCATAGTATGGGCAGAACTTAATTCATGGTGGGGTTGAGGCTGTGTCCAAGTTTTTATTTTAGCAACATCACAATGCTAAAAATTCTTGTTGATAAATCTTTGCTTACTATCTAGTTCCCTTGGGTTAAATCGTTTGTCAGGGGTTTGCACTGTCTTAAGTCATTTGCTTAATTTTGCTAAACCAGTCTCCAGAGGGGTCTTAGGCATGTACCTCATGAGCAGAGAGGCCTATGCCTGTTTCCTCACACATTCACAACACTGTATAGCACTATCCTTTCTTATCTGTGCCAAACTGTGAAGTGAGGAACTCTCCGTCAGCATCATGGTCAGTTTTGTGAACTTTTTTAGGAAGCCTGCATTCACTCCTCCATCTGACCAGGTAGTCTGCTTAGGCTGCTTTCATCATTTGTTTTCCTTTGAAGCAACATACACAAGATGTTTAATAAATAGTCACAGATGTTGGTGAAGAACAGGGCCTGGGAACATCAGCTTTCAGTGGAGTTCGAGCAGCCTCCCTCTCCCCCCAATCCCCCTCTCCCAGGCAGGGCTCCAACACAGAGAGGCTATGCGTGCTAGACCCCCCTCAGAAGCAGGGATGGGAGTTGTCCTCCCCAACAGTTCCCCAGGGCTATGCCAGCAGGGCCACCCTCCCAAGGTAGTTTTCCGTCCAAGAACTTCCTCTTCCCATTGGCCCCATTTCAGGTGGTTTGCCCTAGTATTTACTTTCATTTTTCACGGTTAAGCTCAACTCTTCCTTAAATTTGCAATGCATCCCATGAAGTCGTGATCAGCAGTAAGGGAGGGCAGGGGAGTAAACACAAATGTCAGCGGGAGTTCTTGCTTTGTGTCTAACCAGTCAGCTGAGCAAAAGTACAACAACAATTTACCCTTCTTCCTGGGGTCAGTCTGGGCACTGAGCCCAGTGAGGTAGCCACCAACAAGGACAGAGCTTGCAGCCAGAAAACTACTCCATCACCCACCAACAGGTAGCACAGTGGGGCAGCAGCTAACTAAAGATCCACAGTGAATACAACGTAGTTGGAAAAAAGAATTAGAAGTTCTTTACCAGCCGATTTGGAAGGAACGCCAAAACATACCTTGAAGTGAAAAGGTGGCACGAGGAGAACGTGTATACACATGCACACATAGACTGGGGACCAGCTCGGGCACAGGGGTAGGAGCCTGTTTTCAATATCTGCTCCTTCGTATCTTTTTAATTTTGTACTATTTGAATGCTTTATCTATTTACATATAGAAAAAAATAAAATAAAAAGAAACAAAAACATAATAACACTGATTACGATGAGGAACACTTCTCCCTAGCAAAGCTCTTGTCACAGGTATTATTACTCAGTGGATGAGTCTGTCTGAACCACAGCCCCTGTAGCCACAAGGAGACTCTGCAATGACACTAATTTCTGAAATCAGTTTAACATGGCTAGCAGATAAACCAGCAAAGTCATAAACTTAGTATATGACAAAAGTAGTTACAAATCTGTCGTGAAAGGATGAATTATTAGGACAAAAACGATTGGTGTTTGGTCCACTGGCTCTTTTGAGGTGGAAAAAATTCAAGTTAGATCTTTGTCTCGTACATAGAAAAAATAGATTATAGACGGCATTAAGAGCTGAGAGAAACATAGTTATATAAGTACTAAAAGAAAATAAGAAAATAGTGCACACTATTTTTATGGTCTTGAGGTGGGAAAGGCCTTCCTATTCAAGACAGAAAGATTCAATTACACAAAAATCCTAGTCAATTCTCTGGACTATCCATGAAACGTTCCTATAAATCTAAATCTATTCTAGAAATTTGAAATCTATTGAAAAAGTAAAAAAAAAAAAATCTGGTTCACTGAAAGATACAACACATAAAGACTTAAAAAAGACAATTTACAAACTTAGGGGAAAATATGCTGTGATGTATATAATGAGCAACATGTAGATCAATATAGTTAATAAGAAGTTAAATTAACCTAATAGAAAAGTGGATAAGAAATATATCAAAATATAATTTACAGTAAGAGAAACATAAAAGACCAATAAATACATGAAAAACCTCAATTACACTGGCAATCAGGGAAATGAAAATTGTAATAGAACCACAGGATATTTTCCACTCACTAGATTAACTAATACAAAACTGAGAATATGTAGTATTAATGAGAATGTGGAAAAACAGGCATCTTTATACCCATTAAGTAGTATTAATAGGTTCAACCTTTTTATGGAGATAAAATTTTACATGTATATATTTTAACACTGTAATTTCACTTTAAAGAATTCATCCCACAGAAACATCTGCACAGATACACAAAGTTCGTATACACGGACAGTCACTGGACAGATGTCCAGAATTAGAGGACTGGTTGCACGCACACACCAGGAAATACTATGCAGCTCTGAAACAGAATGAGGTACATCATATGTGTGTGTGATAAATAGAAAGAACAGGCTTTAGGGATGAAAGGGAAAATAACGAGGCAAGGATGGGAGAAATCTTTAGGATTGCAATTTCTAGCTTGGGCAAAGAAGTGAATGAGTGGTTTGGGGAAAGTCAGGAGGTAGGAGTTACCCTCCCCAGATCACGTGTACAGAAATCCCGGTGTGTGTGCTGAATGGAGATGGCACCCAGTGAGGCCCCTGGAGCTCCAGACAGAGATTCCAGAAGTGCAGTTCTTTAAAATACAGAGTAAAAACTTCCCTATCAGGAGTGTAGAAAGGAGAGCTCTCTTTCAACCAAATATAAGAGAAAGAAATGGAGCTCCTCACCTCAAGACTGAAGTTGAGCCCAGGATGAATGCATTTGACTTACTCATTTCTTCTTTTTTTATTTTTGAGACAGAGCCTCAAGCTGTCCCCTAGGTAGAGTGCTATGGCATCACAGCTCATGGCAACCTCCAACTCCTGGGCTCAAGCAAGTCTCCTGCCTCCACCCGGCTGTTTTTTGGTTGTAGCCATCATTGTTGCTTGGCAGGCCCGGGCTGGATTTGAACCTGCCAGCTCAGGTGTATGTGACTGGCGCCTTAGCCACTTGAGCCACAGGCGCCAAGCCTTGACTACTCATTTCTGCTGGGCCCTCCAAGGGTGGCTACAGAGGTGCTTGCGGAAGGCTGAAGTCTGGGTCTGAGAAGGAGTGTCATTCCAGGTGTAGCAGATATAAAGGGAGTGGAGAGAGAGGGAGGAAAGGGAGGACGGGCAGGGTGAGGTGAGGAGAAGAGAGGAGAGGTATGGCTCAGTACCTGTAGCACAGTGGTTATGGTGCCAGCCACATACACCAAGGGTGGTGGGTTTGAACCCGGACCGGGCCAGCTAAACAACAATGACAACTGCAATAAGAAAACAGCCGGGCGTTGTGGCGGGAGCCTGTAGCCCAGCTACTTGGGAGGCTGAGGCAAAAGAATTGCTTAAGCCCAAGAGTTTGCGTTTTCTGTGAGCTGTGATGCCACGGCACTCTACCAAAGGTGACACAGTGAGACTCTGTCTCTGCCTCCCCCTCCCTCAAAAAAGGAAGAAAGTGGACAGATGAGGAGAGACTGGGCCAGACCCAAACAATGGGTTTTGTCTCTTCCTGTGCTAAGTTTGTTCAGCTCATTCATTCACTGAAAAAAAATTTACTAAGTGCCAACAGGTACCCTTCTAGATCTGGGAAAATATGGCAGTGTTTCCCTGGCACAGGGTACCTGCTCTGGTGAAGATGACTTAAAGGGGGATAGCCACAAACAAGGACACAGAGTTAAGATAATTCCTGGCAGAGATAATCGCTGTGCAGAAAACAGAATGATAAATTGAGAGTTTGGGAGGGGCAAGAGATGGGTGATTAGTTGAGGCCCAATGGCAAGAAATAATCACAGTCAGAGTACTGCCAAAGGGAGCCCCATAGAAGGGGGGCCCCACTGCAGGCAGAAGCTAATTATACAAGGCAATTGTTTTGCTAATAAGACTATGTTAAGAAAATTAAGCTTTTTTTCATTTGTAAAGAATTCATTAGTAAGTTGTATTTTTAGTTCTTCCTCCCTGGGGTTTAGAAGTTGGGTGGAGGTTTGTCTGGGTTGCTGGGGAGGAGCCTGGATTCTGGCAGGATGCCTCTGGGAGGAGTGTTGAGGGAAAAGTGGGGGAGCAACACCCACCTGCTCCGGGAAGTCACGTCCAGGAAGAACTGCACCAGGGCCAGCAGGTTGTGGTGGTGGTCTGACACCCGGCTCAGGGTGCTGCACAGCTGCTGGAGCTGCAGGCAGAGAGGGGACCCAGGTAGGCTGTAAGAGGGATTGACTTTCTGACCTTGCCACCCAGAGTAGTCAAGGGATAAGGGGGACAATCACGGAGGCCAGGCACATTGTGATGACCTCCAAGCAGTGCCATCCCCATCCAGAACACCCTAGAGGCCATGTGAGTCTCCTGTAGCAAAGCTGTGTACAGGTCAGACTCACAGTATGCAGTACCTTCTCTGGCCACTCCCGAATGTTCTCCAGGAGCAGAAGCAGGAGCTGCTGGAGGTCGGCCTTAGGCAGCAGCCGGAGCCCCACATCCAGGCCTGTGTGACACAGCAGCTCTATCAGGCCCATGAGGCTCCTATCAGTGTAGGCCCTCGGCTGGGCCAGGGCACACAGTGTGAGGAACTGCAGAGAAAGAATGAGAGCAGGGGTGGCTGCATGGTGAGGGGTTGGGGAGACGATTTGGAGGACCATCTCCTTGAGAGACATCGGGCACCGTGAGCACCTTCAGCCAACGTGCATAGGAGCTGACAGAGCAAGCAATAAGGCCTAGATTTGAGGCTGCCTAAGGGGTCTTTGGGTGGCAGGTATAGGCATGGAGAGGGGATACTTTCTGTAGCAGCAGTCAAGCCTTGCAGCCTGAACAGTGCCTGTAATGGTGCTGAGCTCACCACAGATGCTCAATGACATTGAATTAAACTGCTGAATAGCTCTGGATTTTAAGCCAAGAGAGCTCCAGGGTAAGGCAGATAGCCTGACTCACCTTATAGATGTAGCTCAGACTAATGTCCAAGGCAACCTCCTGGGGAGTGTCCTGCTGCTCATTTCCGCTCAGGCTGGCCTCACTGCTAAGCTCTCTAAGGTAAGACAACAACACAGACAACAATGAAACAGGAGGGGGGCAAAAGGGAAAACTGAGGTGGAGAGAGGCTTCTGCTTGCTCAGGTGCAGAGAGCTCAGATGACCCTTTTAGCAAGGACCTCACCTCCCTGTCATCTACTGGAACATAACAAATTACTCCAAAACTCAGTGGCTCAAAACAGCATCTGTTATCTGAGGGCCAAAAATCCAGGGACAGCTAATCTGGGTGGTTCTGCTCTCAAAATATTGGGCAGGGCTGTCCTCATCTCAACTTTACTGGCCCTATGCATCCAAGCTCACACACGGCCACCTGTTGATAGGCCCTAGTTCTTAGCTACATGGACTATGCCACACATTTTGTAACATGGCAGCTGGTTTCTCCAAAGCTAGCTATCTGATGTTGGGGGGAGGGGATATATGCAGGAGACAGAGCTGCAGCCCTTCATAACCTCATCTTGGAGCGACAGCCTATCTCTTCTGTTGATTCCTACTGTTCACACAGGCCAGCCTGACTTGATATACAAGGGACTACAGAGGTAGGCATCCATGGGGCCTCTTTGGGGGTGGCTTCTGCATGCTGCCATTCCCGTGAGCCTGGCCTGGCCAGCTTTAGTTTTCTGAGACTTGGAAGCCAGAAAATCATACCTCCAATCCCCTCGAAGGATCTTCCTAAAAATGGTTCTGTCTACTTGATGATAGTGACTCTGCATGCACTGCTGTGCCATGTGGTAGCTAACATGGGGATTAGTTTCTAAAGTCAGCAAATAGGGTGAAAATCAGAATAAAAACGGTTCCCTGAAGCCCCCCTCCCAAGGGGTTGCCTTGAGCTGAGCACTGTCTACTGACAAGCCCAGGATGGCCTGTTCTCTCAGTGATGAGATGCATCTGGCTGAGCAGCAGATGAGGTTAGTGGCTAGGGCTATGCACAAAAACAACCTCTTGTAAAGACCAGAACCGCACTCAGGGTGGCAAGAGCCTCACAGTTCTGGTGAGCGTGGTGGACAGCACAGTCCCACTACCCATTCTGCTGCCTCCCAGGCTCCCCTCACTACATCGTTCTCTCTCTGGCCAAATATGCATTGTTGAAATAAGTTGGGTGAATTTATGACGAGGCTCCCCTTTACTGTTGTGAGCTAGCTTATCATTCATGGGAATAGTGCACTCGCAGTAAATGAAATTAGTGATGATGATGACAATGGGCTGCTGGGTAGCCACCCTGCCACAAGTACAGGGAAGAGTGCTGCTCCTACAGCTTCAGTTAAGCCGTTGCTTTTCTTTACTTTCTGCTGCTAGCGCTGCTGCTCAGAGGGAAAGAGGAGAGACCCATCTCCTAGGCAGTGGGAAGCTGGCACCAACGAACCAAAGTTGGTGTTTGGGGGGGGGCCCTGAACTCAGCCCTTCTTTTATTAGGGTCAGAGAATGGGTGAGGCTGGCATTTGCACATTTGGGCACACACTGGGGCTGTGTGTGCCAGTATGTGAAACAGAGTGCTAGTTTGTACCAACCCATGAGTGTGAACTAAACATGCAACCATAAGTAGGCATGCTTTCAGTTCTCTCAAATGGCAGGACACCCAGAGTTGACTTCAAAAGTTGGCTGAGGAGCCTGTAGTCCCAGCTACTCAGGAGGCTGAGGCAAGAGAATATCTTAAGCCCAAGAGTTTGAGGTTGCTGTGAACTGTAACGCCACGGCACTCTACTGAGGGAGACAAAATGAGACTCTGTCTCAAAAAAAAAAGTCGGCTGGGGGTGGCGCCTGTGGTTCACTCAGTAAGGCACTGGCCCCATATACTGAGGGTGGCGGGTTCAAACCCGGCTCCAGCTGAACTGCAACAAAAAATAGCCGGGTGTTGTGGCAGGCGCCTATGGTCCCAGCTACTCGGGAGGCTGAGGCAGGAGAATCGCCTAAGCCCAGGAGTTGGAGGTTGCTGTGAGCTGTGTGACATCACAGCACTCTACTGAGGGTGATAAAGTGAGACTCTGTCTCTACAAAAAAAAAAAAGTCAGCTAAACAGAAGTGGGTTCTCAGAAGTCTGGTCCTGCCAAAGGGAGTAATATAGAAAGCATGAGCTGGTGATAAATTTTCCCAGAGTTAAGGAGAGGATGTGTGGCTGTGGCAAGGGCCCTCTCTCCTTGGGAAGGAGCGTCAGCCTTCCCAGGTAAGGATGTGGATGGTCTTCAGGTGTGAGCTCTGCAAATTCCCTGGCCCATTTCTCCTTGAGAGCAGCAGGCTGACAGGCAGAATAATGAGGGTCTTCTATCCCTTGCCATTGTGAGGACTCATTTAACTGAAGGGTTGGCATCTATAACTGCTATTCTGAGATGCAACATCGGCTGATCCTCGGGACTCCTCCATCCCCAAGCAAGAGGCCAGGTAATAGAGCAGTGGGGATTCATGGCCTATCACTCCCTGCTCCCCTCCTTGACTCTGCAGGTTAAGAGCAAGTTGGTGGCTCCACCCCTGCTTGCTGCCCTGGCTGCCTGGGCTAGTGAGGACTCACAGCCTGTAGCCAGCATCCAGAAGCTGGTGTCTGGGTCTCAGTGATGCTGCTCTCTGCTCATTAAGCAATCTTATGGGGGGCACATCACTGACCTTTACTTGGGTTTTTACATCTTCTTTCTCCAAAAGTTGAATAATAATGTTATCCTGTGTAGCATTCCCATACCCTCAGAGGGAAGATGGTAAGCAAAGTATCTGAGCTCCAGGACCACTGTAACTAAGAGCTGCTCCAAGTCGCCTGGGGCGGGCACCAGCACCCTGGCTGTGTGCGGTGGTCAGTGGTCAATGCAATGAATAGGAATTGATGCTAAGCGAATGGAAGGGGGGAGAGATGCAAATTATACCTGGATGGAATTAGATTTTTCCCAAGATGGCCAATTACCAAATGCACCCCCATTTGACAGGATGTCCTATCAATGTATTAATTACCATTTATTTACCCTTTTGGCCTCTGTAAGGGGCTGTTCTTTTGAGAACCAAGTGGACAAAAGCTTCTCCAGCCTTCAGGTCTTTATTGGCCAGGTCCATGGATCTGAGCAGGGCTCTTTGGCTGGGCTTTGCATCGAGAATCAGCCTTAAAGGAATCAGCCATAGCTACCTGAGGACCTTCTCTAAGTCTAGGAGAGACTGCAGATGAAGCCATACCCCTTCCAGAGCTGAGGTTGCTTCTTCTTGTTTCTTATTCACATGCACACTGAGTCCCTCCACTTCTGCCCCTTTGCCCTCAAATGTCCTCCTGTGTTCCTTTCTCCAGCCCTATAACTGAACAAAAGGCCTTTCTATTGTCAACAAGGATGATCAGCTGCAGGAGGACTGTGAAGCACTAGATGGGAGACGGCAATGGCTTTTAAGGAAATCTGAAATGAGGAACAAATGGGAAAGACTTGTCTTTCTCACAGCAACTAGACAGCCCAGGTCTGGGGCCAAGCACAGAGACATTTTGGCCCTTCATTTCCTGCTTAGTTAGCATGAAGCTTTGTGGGTGTCCCCCAAGGAGCCCAGGTTTTTGTGGGGGAATGCTACATGGAAACATTCTAGAAGTCAACAGAAAAGAGATGTCTAACATTCAGGAACAAGAATGAGGAAGACCGTGGGGAAAAGGTGGCCTGCCTCAGCATCCTTCATATATCCTTAGTGGATGATGCTGGAACCTTCTTGGTGCTTCTTGAATACTATGGAGGAGCTATCCTCCAACCCTATGACCCCTCCCCCTAAGCTTCCCCAATACAACATCCAGGCAGCAACTCTGGAGACCTATCAGAACATTTTTACCACCCATATACCCAGGGAAGACATGGGAGGGGTCTCTAGGCAGAAAAACCTTCCCAGGCTTGGCAAGAGGTTCCCCAGCCTGCTCTTACAGAGCCTCAAGCAGGAAAATCACCCCTGTGGCCATCAGCCACATCCTTCAGGGAGGTTCTGAATCCTCTCAGGGGAAATAGTGTCAACAGCCAGGCCAAGGTCTTTCCCAAGGAAAGGAGGCAGGGTGTCAAAACAAGCTGTCTGGAAATGCAATGCAAGACTCTGGCAGCTCTCTGGGCCCTGCTCTAGGACAACATGGCTCTACCTTCCTCCCACATAGAGCTTAGCTGTACTTGAGAAACCTGGAAGTCGCAAGCTGGGGTTTGTGCTCTCAAGTATTTGAGATTGAAAGGCCACAGTTCCCACGTCCACTCCATATCCCCCTACCCTCCTGCTCCAGAGATGGAGACAGTAGATTTTTTCTGCAGCATAAAGGGCAGGCAGCAAGCAGTCAAATCCTGGGAGAACCAAGAGGAGGTTCCTGGGAGGGGACAGTGGCCCTTTGCAAGTAAAGTGTAACTTAGGTGGACATAAGTCTCCAGGGTCATCTCCCACTTCCCAGGTGGACTCATTAGGTGCTCGTCAAAGCAGTCAGAAGTGGCTCTTCTGAACCCCATGGCACACCCAACATGAATTTGTTTTGTGAGTGTAGTTCTTTCTCGAACTCATCAAATACAGGGATGTGACTGAGGCTCCATGTTAGGAAGAGGCAAGTAGCTTTTGACAACAGATATGGAACTCGGACAGCGAGGAGAGGGGCAGGAGCGTCGCAGGCTGGCACATGTGTGGGGTATTTATAGCAGAGCTGAGTGTGGTTTGGTTTGGCAGACCCTTATTAAACACAGTCCTGGAACAGGTTCTTAAGAAAACTCTGGCTTTCTCTGCAGAGGAACATCTGCCAGTCAAGGCAAAGGAAAGGGTCCCGGGCACCTCCTGGCACCTTGCAAACATCAGCAGGATGCATGGGAAGGGGGTCTTACATAATAGCCCTTCTAGGTTTCTAAACAGCCTCTTAAACCAACTTCTCAAAGGATTCTCAAGAAAGAATTTAGAAATGCTATAATTTGTAGGACAAGATTATGATATGTAATCCTTTTCCTACCTGCCCTATCATCCACTGACAGCAGTTGTTTTATGCATTGTGTGGCTCTGCTCCTAGAGGGCAGGGATGATGCATATGCAAATTAACATAGTTCACCACCAACCTGATCCAAGGCACAGAGGAGGCACTCATGAAATAAAACTGAGTATCTTGGAAATGTCAACCAGTGCTTTGGTGTTCAAGCGTTGATACTAAGTAATGGGCGTAACAACAGGCCTGAAGACAGACAAAAGAGAAGGGTCTAGGTCTAGGAAGATACTAACTAGGCTGGGAAGCCTGGGTTTCTCCAGGGCTGGGCAGCAAGAAGGGCTCTGAGTCAGGAAGAGGCAGTAACAGGTCTGAGACAAAGCAACCAGGCTTATCCCCCACTACCCTGTGCTTCCTGTCCCCAAGGCTGGGAACATGGAAATTCACAGGCCAGTAGTGGTGTGATACTTACATTCACAATTGTGTGTGGTTGTTCTGTACTTCCCCACCATGTGGGTGAGAGCCCTAGCCCAGCAACTTTCAATCAAAAGAGAAAAAGCAGTGAGAATGCGAAGTACTCACCTGCTGCTGTGCTGACAGAGTCCCCAGGGGCACAGAGCAGGGTCGTGGGCTCCCAGGCTATGAAATGCCTCCATGACCTCCTGCAGCGAGGGGCACCACAAGTGCATGTCTCTATCTGTCAGGTGGGGAAAGGAGAGCAGAGAGTTAGAGGAGGAGAGAGGGAGATAGGCTGTGACAAGCCCTGGCCCAAGTAACTGGTTTCTGTGGTAATCTGGAGAAATGAAGCAACCAGGAGTTTCCAAATATTCCTGGAGCTTCAGGAACCTGGGCATTCATCCTTATCCGGTCTTCAAGGTACAGCTGCACAGAAGTTCAAGGGCCCAAGGATGACTGCATCCTGACAATCTGACCACTAGGCAGCAGTCATGGTGATCAGATGCTTGTGGCTAAGTGACAAGCAGAGTTCTGAATCTTGCAAGGCTCAGAAGATACCAGTCTCACCACTCCCAGGTTCTCTGTGCTGAGGCCAGGACTGAGCCCACTGCTGACTTGCCATCACTCTTTTGCAACATTTAGGTGTCCTCTGGTTGACTGTCCCTGCTGGGAGCGTATCTTCCATAGCTTGGGACATGTCCTCTATAAGTAAGGGTGGGATATGTGTTCTGGTCCCTCTCAACCAATTTAACAAAACATGAACGATAATCTGACTATACAAACAAACAAGAGAAACCTTACACATTGAGGGTCTTTCTTCTGTTAGACTATTTAAGGACATGTGCACAACTGGAAGAGTAGAAAAATAATAAAATAGCGTGTCTGAGCATCTTTTCAGATGGCTGCACGAGATGGATGGGAACATCCCCATGTTCTCTGCACCATGACCTCCCATATTTCATGGACAGGCAAAGTTCACCATCTTCACCTCATTATCATTCCTCCGCAGTGTCTTACTCATCTATATATTTGCTTTTTGTCTGTTTCTTCCTGCTAGAATGGAAGTTCTGTCAAGGCAGGGCCCATATGTATGTTCATCTCCCCATGCTTAAAAAAAGTGGCTGTCATGTAGAAGAATAGGAATGAATGAACGAATGAATGAATGGAGAGAATCCAAAACAAATCTCAGTAGTACCCAGTTAAAAGGATGCTATGTACTGAAAGTCTGTGTACCCTCAAAGTTCACTCATCGAAACTTAATCCTCAATGTAATAGTATCAAGCAGCAGAGCCTTTTGGAGACGATTATATCATGAGGAGGAGCCCTCCTGAACAGGATTAGCCTCATTATAAAAGAGGCCCAAGGGAGCTTGTGGGACACAGCAAAACAATGTCATCTTTGAGGCAAAAACTGAGCCCGCACCAGACATCAAATCCACTGGCACCTTGATCTTGGACTTCCCAGCCTCCAGAAATGTGAGCAATACATTTCTGTTATTTATAAGTTACCCAGTCTAAGGTACTTTGTTACAATAACTCAAATAGACTGACACAGAGGGAAATTGAAAACAAGTTACAAGATGGGCTGGCAGTGTCAAGAACACACAAGTTCCATTTGACAATGGATAAGGCATCAGGACTAAAAATTTAAGAGGCTGAGTTAGGGATGCATTAAAAGTGTATCCTTGAAACCTGACCATCCTAGAGGGTGAGTGTTCCATCCTAAGGACCAACTTCAGTGCATCCCACCATGTACAGGAATTAGGCAGGTGTGAAAAGATAAAAAGGTGACCTTGTGAAGATCTGGACCACAGGAGTTCACAGTCTAGGAGGGAGAAAAGCCAGGAACCAGCATGCTCTGAGGGGGCATGAAGTGAGTGAGAATATAGTCACAAGCAATGGCAAAGGAAGTGCACCCCATCACAGGGACAGAGATAACAGAGGCAGGGCAACATGAAAGAGCACTGCATGTTGAGACTGAAGGCAAGAATGGAACACAGAAAAGAGAAGTTAGAGTGAGCTGGAGACTTCTGAAAGGTCAACTACAAGAAACAGAGTCTCCTAAACTCATGGAGAAGTTTCAGCAACAGTCTTACATATCTGCAGTGCCTTCAGACAATGAAATGGCAGGCAATGGGTCTCTGAAACCTCTTTAAGGACATTTCTTCAGCAGGCATTGAGTGTCTCTCTCTTCGGAAATGTATATGGGTCAGGACTCACCCAACAAGTAATTAGACTCTTGGTGGAGGAAAAACTTTGTCTTTTACTTGACTTGGGCAACTTAACGAGTTAGAAAGCAGTAAGGATACCTTTGCCTGCTTCACAAACAAGCAGGGAACAATGAAATTTGCAATATACAATGAGATTTAACTCATAAGAGAAAACCAGGGCCTTTAGGGGACTGGGCAAGTATGTACACACACCTATGGGTGGGTGGATGAACTTTCCTGGGAGGAAAAAAGGATCAACCTAGAATGAGGCCCTAGGAGACCCAACTAAGCTGAAACCTCATGCTGGCAGCCTGAGACCCCCAAGGGGCTATATTCAGCCACTCCTCTCAAGCCCACCTCAGTCTACACAGGTGCATTTTCTGCTGTGATCCCTTGACAGGCAGCAGCGCTGTCCTATCCAGCTCCAAGCCTGCAGCCTAACATCACCCCCTCTCTCCTTTCCTACCCGGTAATTACTCCACATCAAGCATGACCCAGGATGAAGTGTCAGGTGCAACGTCAAAGAAGGGGCCTGGGAGGTCTCAGGACAAATCAGTCCCCATCAACAGCCCTGAAAGGTGGTTACTAAAGGCAGGAAAATACAACCCTAAAGTCTATAATTAACACTGCCTAAAAGTAGGCCATGGGCTCAGCTTTTCCTGTGTGCTGTTTGGCCCAGATGAGGGATTTCTGGAAAGCTGACACAGAAGAGAACTCAGAAGTGAAGCTGCCAGGCTCCAGCTTCCTAACTCAGTTCCTCCTCAACAGTCATTCTAGGTGATTCCAGGGGGTTGGGGTGTGTGTGGCAGGGAACTTCACCTTTTAAAACGCAGCACTAACAGAGCTGCACCCAGGCTCTGTGAGCCTCCAGTGAGTCTGGAGGCGTCCCTTTAGGCCTCTCTCCTGGGATGGAAATGATGCTTCTTGGGGGGAGGCAGGGGAAGAAAAGCGTCAAGCCTAAAATAAAAGTGACTTTTCCATCTGGACTCTGGAAGAAGTTCTTAATACCGCTGTCCTCCTGGCACCACTTACATGGAATGGGAAAAACACACCCATCCGAAGAACCTCCTTGATGCCCTACATGCCAGCCCCAGCCGCTTCAAGGCCTTGCTCTTGCTTTCCTGCCTGGGCCTCCATCCTCCCCTTTTTCTTACCTTGGGTCTCAGGGGCATGAAGGCAGGGGGCAAGGGTCCACAGGCTGCAGGCTCTATTCTTGCCCCCCCCCCCCGCCAATAGCTAACAAGCATGGTAGGTGGCTGCCGAACACTCACTGCTTGGGGCCTGCTTCTCTGACCCTGCAGGGCCATAGGAGTAGGGGAGGTTTCTACTAGCCCTAAACGGGGGATGCTGGTTCTGTTTTTTTTGAGACAAAGTCGTCTCACTATGTCACCCTTGGTAGAATGCCATAGTGTCACAGCTCACAGCAACCTCAAACTCTTGGGCTCCAGTGATTCCCTTGCCTTAGCCTCCCAAGCAGCTAGGACTACCGGTGCCCCCCGACCCCCCAACGCCTGGCTATTTTTTTGTTGTAGTTATCATTGTTGTTTAGCAGGCCCGGGCCGGGTTCAAACCTGCCAGCCCTAGAGTGTGTGGCTGGCACCCTAACCACTGAGCTATGGGTGCCAAGCCTGGCTACTGGTTCTTAAAGGAAAGCAAGCTACCTGTCATACTGAACCCCAATCCTAACTGGAGGGCAGGGCTCAAAATATTTATGGGAGGCTAAAATCCAATCATTTTATATCTTCCCTCAGCATTTTTGTACTTAAACTTGTTTCAATATCACTAGCTTTAGTCAATTAGCTTTAGCTTTAGTCACTTAAACTATTTGTTTACTCACTTGGCAAATCTCAACTGAACACCAGGCGCTGTTCTAAAAATCTGAGGACCCCGCAGTGAGCAAAACAGACAGAAATCCTGCTTTCCTGGGGCTGACGGTCAGGTAGGGAAGACACACGATGCACATGTGAAAGATGAATATACAAAAGGATGCCAGGTGGCACAAGTGGCTTGGAAGAACGGCGGTTGGGGAGACATTGGAGCACCACAAATCGATGCAGGGGATGTCGCAGACAGAAGAAAGAGACTTGCAGAGAACTGATGCTAGGGCACATTCCCTCGTTTTTAGGTTGAGCGAGGAGCCTAGGGTGCTGGACCAGGCACAAGGCCAGGGGTGTGGGATGAGACTGCAGAGGCCAGGGGGACAAAGGACAACATGGCAGCTGGGGGCATGGCTGAGAGCAAAGGAAGCATCTGGGAGGGAGTCACATACTCTACAAAAAGCCAAATCCTGGGCCGTTTTTATATTTTAAAAACATGCACATTCTGTCTCCTCAACTGCGGTATAAGCACAGGCCAAGGTCTCCCTGAGACTGACATCGCCTCTCCCCACCGAAAGCCACATGCCCAGGAGATCTTGGTAATTTTTGACCTACTTGCTATTCTTGGAGACCCCCAACCCACTGGCTCTTTTCCAGAGCTGTACCCACTTTTTTATGACCTTCTGTTTTTTTTGTTTTGTTTTGTTTTCTTTGAGACAGAGTCTTAAGCTGTCGCCCTGGATAGAGTGCCATGGCATCACAGCTCACAGCAACCTCAGACCCTTGGGCTTAAGTGATTCTCCTGCCTCAGCCTCCCAAGTAGCTGGGACTACAGGTGCCCGCCACAATGACCAGCTATTTTTGTTGTTGTTGTTGCAGTTGTCATTGTTGTTTTAGCTGCCCTAGGCTGGGTTTGAACCCACCAGCCTCGGTGTATGAGCCTACCCACTGAGCTATGGGCATCGCTTGTTTCTTTTCTATCCTGCAAACCAGCTCCACAATTACCTTCATCCTCCCTCTTCACAACTCACCTCGAGCCTGAGGCCCCTTTGAGGCCCCTTTGGTATCCCTGTCTTGCTGTAACCCACCCTGAACACACAAACACACTCACTCTCTTTCTCTCTTAACACCATCTCTGCAGGCCACTGGCCTGTTTATTCATAGGAGTGTGTGTATAGGGTAGGTGATGCTGTCCCCAGGCCACCTCTCCTCTGCCTGTAACTCACACTGCCTAGTGTCACCTAACACTTTTGAGCATTTGAGGCTCCTGGTGTGCAGAACAGAATAGCATTCTGCCAAACCACAGAACCACTCATATCTGCTAGAATTAGGTTCAGCTGCACATAACAAAAAGACCAAAATAAAAAACAAAAACAAAAGCAAAACCAAACAAGAAAAACCTCTCCTAGGCCTCAATAGGCTGGAATCTTATTCTCTGATGAAAAAGAAAACCGTAAGTGGGCAGATCACAGTTGGTGCAGAGACCTAACTACACCTATAGGATCTTGGGTGCCCGTTTTTCTGCTCTGCTATTCTTAGCACATGCCTCTCATGCTCAAGGTCACCTCACAGTCTAGGATGGCTGCTGGGGACCAAGCTATTATGTCTCAACTCCAGACAATCACGTTCTCCTGTTGCTACCTACGTATGCATTCTTGGGTTGTTTGTAAGGATGCAGGGCTCCCTCAGTGTGACTCAGGAAAGTAGTAGCAACCCATCCTCCCAAGTGTAAAAATCAAGACTGTGAAGCCGAGCACGGTGGCTCATGCTTATAATCCCAACACTCTGGGAGGCTCAGGCAAGTGGATTGCTTGAGCTCAGGAGTTCAAGACCAACCCAAGCAAGAGTGAGACCTCATCTCTAAAAAAAACTAGCCAGGCACTGTGGTGGGTACCTATAGTCCCAGCTATTCAGGAGGGTGAAGAGGCAAAAGGATCACTTGAGCCCAGGAGTTTGAGGCTGCAGTGAACTATGACTCCATAGCACTCTACCAGGGTGACGAAGTGAGAGACTTTGTTTCAAAAATAATAATAATAATAATTTGAGACTGATTTACTCGACCAAAGAGATTGCCAGTAATGCCCCTGAATATAGGGTCTCCCACCCTCTCTTTCACTTTGGAGTTCTGAACATGAGATTTTTGGAATTCACTGATCTCCAGAATGAAAAAAAACAGGATACACCAAATGCTGGCAAGGATGTGGAACAATGAGAAGTTTCATTCATTGTTGATAGGAATGTAAATAGCCCAGCTACTTTATAGTCTGGCAGTTTTTTACAAAGTTAAACATACTCTGATCTAGCAACTGTGCTCCTTGTTATTTATCCAAATGAACTGCAAACTCATGCCCCAAAAGCTGCACATGCATGTTTAAAGTGGCTTTATTTATAACTGTCAAAAATTGGAAGCAACCAAGATGGCCTTCAACATGTGAACAGATGAACTACGGTGCATCCTATAATAGAGTATTATTCAGCAATAAAAAAGAAATCAGCTATTGAGCCATAAAAAGAAATGAAAAAACCCTAAATGTTTATTGCTGAATGGAAGATATCAATGTGAAAAGTCTGTACTACATGATTCCTGCTACATGACATTCTGGAAAAGGCAAGGCAATGGAGACAATAAAAACACCAGTGGTTGCCAGGGACTAGAGCAGTGGGGGAAAAAGGATGAGATGAACAGGTGGAACACAGGGAATTTTTAGGGGAATCAAACTTTTTTTTATTTTTATTTTTGTAGAGACAGAGTCTCACTTTGTCGCCCTCAGTAGAGTGCCGTGGTGTCACTCAGCTCACAGCAACCTCCAACTCCTGGGCTTAGGCGATTCTCTGGCCTCAGCCTCCCGAGTAGCTGGGACTACAGGCGTCCGCCACAACACCCAGCTATTTTTCTGTTTTGCAGTTCGGCCGAGGCCTGGTTTGAACCCACCACCTTCGATATATGGGGCCAGTGCCCTACTCGATGAGCCACAGGCACCGCCCGGGAATCAAACTCTTGTATATGCTACAGTGTAATGGGCACGTCTATACATTTGTTAAAACCCACAGAATCTTACAACATAACCCTAATTTAAACCAGGTACTTCAATGAATAATATGTCAATACTGGTGTATCAAATATAACAAAAGTTCACACTAATGCAAAATGTAAATAATGGAAGATTGGTAGACAGGAGAGGAGGGGGAAGATATGGGAACTCTTTGTACTTTCCAATTGATTTTTTAAGCCTAAAACTGTTCTAAAAATAAAAGCTGTTAAAAATAAATACAATAACAAAAGCACTCTTAAAAAACAAAAAAGAAACAGAAGGAGTGGTCTCCCTACACAACACCATGGGTAGTAACAGACCCTACAATGTAAGGGATGCTGATGTATGCTCCCTTCTGGATCATGGACCCAGTTGAGAACCTGATGCAGGGGTTCTCAGACTTGTCCGCACATTTTTGAATCACTTACTGAGCTTCAGAAATTACTACCACCTGTGCCCTAATCCCTGCAATTATGGTTTAATTAGTCTGGGGTGTGGCGCAGGTTTTGGAATGTAAAAAAATTCCCTGGTGATTCTAATATGCAGCCAAGTCTGGACTCTAGCTCCACTGAATTAATGAAAGCTGTGGCCCTTATTTGAGTGCAGCACCAGGGTCATCCTCACATGCACAGGCATATGTGATAAACAGGTGGGGGAAGGCAGGATCAGTGGACACCAGCCCAAGCTTACCCTTACGCTCAAAGCTCTTGGTCTTGCATCTGAGACCCCGCACCCTGGAGCATCACACAAACAGTGTGAAGCATGCACAAGGATTCCTCATACTTTCCAGCCCTCATTATAAGTGAAAATAATAGTATCTACTCTTGGGGTTGTTGTGGCAATTAAATGAGATAGGCCAAACTCTGGGCTTGGTGCCTGGCACAAATTAAGCTCTCTAAAAATGTTACTATTATTTTTCACTAAATTACTTTTATTATCATATCCAACAATGTTTTAAAAACAAGGATCAATTATGAAGTTGAATTACTATTATTACTGAATTCTAATGGGAGTCTTTGAAGGAGCCCTGCTAAGCAAATGACAGCTCCAAGGAGCTGGGCCACAGGGTCTCCTGGGTGGTCCTCCAAGTGTTTGCCTGCCTATTTGGGTCTAGACAACATTTTTACAGCAACAGCATGGGGACTGTATGCAGCTGAAGTGGCAGATCTGGATGCCAGCCCACTTTCCTGGGCCTGGAGACAATGCGACCAGTCCTGTAGAATTAAGAAGTGAAGGTTATCCTGCACATGAACAGTGTTGGGCCCAAGTCCCAGGCACAAAAGTGTTCCATGTATGTAGGCAGCTGCCAGGATCACCATGGGAGTTGTGATCTGCTGATGAGGGCATTGTGGAGCCCCAGCAGGCAGCTGTCCACGGGTGGGACTTCCCCTCAGGGGGCTTCAGGAGGCTCTGACTTGCTCATTCTACCAGAAGGCTGTCCTGATCACCAGGAGAGAGGTGAGGAAGCCTCCGAATAAGACAGTGAAGAGCTAAAAAGCTTCAACCATATATAGCCCCAAAGACTTTTTTTTTTTTTGAGACAGAGCCTCAAGCTATTGCCCTGGATAGAGTGCCATGGCATCACAGCTCACAGCAACCTCCAATTCCTGGGCTCAAGCGAGTCTCCTGCCTCCACCTCCCAAGCAGCTGGGACCACAGGCGCCCGCCACAACGCCCGGCCATTTTTTGGTTGCAGCTGTCATTGTTGTTTGGCGGGCCCGGGCTGGATTTGAACCTGCCAGCTCAGGTATACGTGGCTGGTGCCTTAGCCCGTTGAGCCACAGGTGCTGAGCTGGCCCCAAAGACTTTTGACTGGTTAAATACCATCTTGAGAAAACAGGCTGGCTGCGGGGACTCACACCTATAATCCCAGATAATCCCAGCACTCTGGGAGCTGAGGCAGGTGGATTGCTTGAGCTCAGGAGTTTGAGACAGCCTGAGCAAGATGAGGTGAGACCTTATCTTTACTAAAAATAGAAAAACTGGACAGGAGTCATGATGGGTGCCTGTAGTCCCACCTTCAGCCCAAGAGACTGAGGATGCTGTGTGCTATAATGATGCCATGGCACTCCATCCACGGCAACAGACTGAGACACTCAATCAATCAATCAATAAAACAATTTTGAGAAAACAGAAAAAAAAAAAAAGCCAACCATCTGAGAATAAGTTGAGATAGAAATGGCCACAATAGAACTACACAAATGAAGAGATATGGATGGTACGCAAACTTTCTTTTGCGTTCTTTTTAAGTTGACTACCCAGGGACTGTAACAACCTGGTCAACATACATAGGTGGTCGACATAAGGAACTAGGCCTACTGTACTGGTATGTTCATGTGATACATGTCCAGCCTAGGAAAATTAGGTCAATTTAAGGAGATGATCAAGGTAGGGAGGTGGTCAACTATGGAGGTTCTGCTGTACTTAGAATGTTTGTGTTATTCAGTCCCTTCACTTTATCTAATGATCTCTGATTAATAAAGAAACAGATTTTTGTTTTGATAATAGTTATCACTTTTTGAGTTATCTGCTATGCACCAGGTATTTCACATATTACCTCTAACCTTTAAAATAATCCTGATGTTCTTTCATAGTTACATGGATGGAGCTGGATCAGGTTCTCCTTAGCAAAGTATCTCTAGAATGGAAGAAAAAGTATCCAATGTATACATCCCTAATATGAGGCAAATTTATATCTTTATAGTGAAGGCTACAACCCATTTATTTGCAGTATTTTTACCTTATGCAAAGGGGGTTGTTTTCTCCCTTCAAGATGTGAATATCTGTTACATACATATTAAATATAATTCTTATAATTACAATGGGGAGGAAAGCTTCAAATACTCGAATTAAGTTTATTTCCTCCATCCAAACCCCTTTTTAGCTAGGAGTACAGCTAGATTCCTATAACTTCTCAAAATTGGTATCTAAGAACTGGTCAAAGAAATTATTTTTGCAGCTCTGTGATGTAATATAACTGCTTTTCCTACAGAAAGCAACTTAATAGAAATATGCAAATATTAATTTACACTTTTAAAATAAAACTGGACAGCTCAAAATAGGCAATGAGTCTCATAGAAAATGGTTGCATTGTATTTCTCATCTGAACTTTTGTAGGGGAAGTTGCTTTTCACAGGAATGTGGTTTAAGAAAGAACCTAAAATCTTTATGTTCTGTGCTACAACCATCTCCATCAGAAATGCCTTCTCTGCCTTGTTATTATTAATAATCGCTCTCTTCTTCAAGGCCACACCCACACCGCCTTCTTTGATACACTCTGTCCGTCTCTCTGTCCATCTCTCTCCTTCCCCCAAATCTGATTGAATTCATTGTAATGTAACTTCCGTATGGAGTGACCTTATAATTTATCAGGCAAACCAGGACTATTTTGAGAATGAAGGGAGGCACTATTAAATATTTTGTCAGGTCAACAGGAGCAAATTAGGAATGTCCCCAGCAACCCAATGCCCTCCATATTTCATCCAGGAACCTCCAACATCCATCAGGGATATATTCCCTTAACTTCCAGAAGGCCAGTGTCATGGAAGCAGGTTCAGATTCCTGGCTCTCTCCTAAAGTCCATTTGCATTCCAATACATATGTCTGGACACCACCTAAACACTGCAAGAAAATCATCTTTTGAGTCTTTTGTCATTTGATGGCCATTTTTTCACTACACAATGATACCTTTAGAGACTTCCCATGATGCCAGGGTGCAAGCTGGGCAGGCTGCCAGGTCTACAAACCAGTGAAAGGGCAGGCCGTCCTCTCTGCAACAGCCTCAGCACACACATGCAGTTAAAATCCCCCTCTCTGAAAAGTTCCAGATTGGTGCGGCATGCATCTCACAAGGTAAAGCGTGAACATGGAACACAGAGTAATCAATCATATACAACTTGGACCTTCATTAAAGTTCAAGACTCTGGGGCTTCAATGAAGTCCTTTTTTAAGCATTTAAGCCGCTATGAAAAGCCATAGACTAGTCTCCAAGAATTCCAGTGGTCCATTTCCCCAGAGAAATGGAATGGTTCTCTTCCATCCACACATCTGTTATCTCAGACTGGTACCAAAACCCTGTTCTTTTCCTCCCCACCAAATTTCTGGAAGACTCATCTACACTCCACTTCCCGCGTATTTCCCATTCTACGTCTTCCAGCTCCAACACCCTCTGTACCATGGAAACTGTTCTGAGAAAAGGCAGCATATGCTCCTCCTTTTCAGGCTTTATTATATAATTATAATTTATTATATCTGAACTCTTCCCCCTGACCATTTCCTCTTTGCTAAATGTTTTCTTCCTTTGGCTTCAAGTTCACCCTCTCCTTTGCTGACCTCTCTACCTTCACACTGTGAACATCAGTGTTCCCCGGGACTCTGTTCTGGACCCTCTTTCCTCCCCATCCTCACATTCTTCCTTGGCACGCACATTGACTTCCATGGCTTCACCCAATACTACACTGACTAAGCAACAATCGTATATTCTAAAGCTTCTGATCAGTTCCAAATTATTCTAGTTTATTTCCTCTGTAAAAGTTATTTTTGTTAGGCAATGAAATGTGACTTAATTTTAGAATTTTGTGGGATTTTTCACATCCATATTCAAATCTTTGTGGCCTGCCACACCATTCTCTGTGTAGGGAATTGTGGTTAAGTAAATATGTTTGAGTTCAAATCTCAACTCCTTCACTCACTAGTGTAAATTTGGGCGAGCTATATAATGCCTTTTAATGCCTCAATTTCGTTCTGCTATACAGTGGGGTAAATCTTACTTCATGTAGTCATTGGGAAGATTCCAACAGCTAAACTATATGTGAAGCAGTTGGAATAGTGCTGGATACAGAGTAAGTCCTATATCCACGTTAGCTATTATTATTTTATATGGTCAACCTATTTATATACTGAAGACTGTCACATCTCACTGTAAGAGCTGTCCTCTTTTCTGAGCATTAAGCTGCCTGATCTCATGGAGGTCTTATGGTACTTCAGTAGCAACGTGTCCAATTCCTGAACTTGTCATTTTTTCCCCTATAGACCTCTTCCTCTACTCTCTGTTTGCAGGAGTTGCATCATTTATCACTCTCTACCTAGCTGTGAAACATCACTGTTAACTTTTAACTCCCCCCACCGTCCATCCATCTAATTGATCACACTGTTGTTTCTATAGTTCAAATGTCTTTAATTGGACTCATTTCTTCATTACCAGTGTCACTCATCTTCTCTCTGTTGATCCTCAGTTCCTTTTCTAATTCAATCTGTTTCTACAACACAAGTCTGGTTGCATCATTCCATCATTTAATAGTCTTTCTGGGCACTCCATTGTCTGTAGCAGCGCTGTGCAACAGAACATATTGCAATAATGAAAATAACTTTATCTGTGATCTTCAGGATGCATGGTACCAGTCACATGAGGCTATAGAACACTTGAAATATGAGCAGCACAACTGAGCAAACAAATGTTTAATTATGTCTAATTCTAATTACCTGAACTATAAATAGCTTCATCTGACCTATGGGTACCATCTTGGACCAGCACAGCTAACCCTGGCTGGAAAACCCCACATTATCCAGCCCCTAACCTCTGTCTACATATCTTTTTTTGACATTCCTTATATTTTTATACATTCACACAAAGGGTATATGTTGTACCCTTTGACTAGAAGTCCTTTCTCACTTTCTCTATTCAGCTATGAAAACCGAGGTCAAATGTCAGCTCCTCTCAAAAGTCTTTTGACATCCCCTACAGAGACACATAGATTTACTTTTTTATTTATTTATTTTTTTACTAAGAGTCTCACTTTGTGGCGCTCGGTAGAGTGCTGTGGCATCTTAGCTCACAGCAATCTCAAACCCTTGGGCTCAAGCTATTCCCTTGCCTCAGCCTCCCAAGTATCTGGGACTACAGGCACCAGCCACAACACCTGGCTTTTTTTTTTTTTTTTTTTTTTTGCAAATGGCTCAGGCTGGTTTCAAACTCCCGAGCTCAGGAGCAATCCACCTGCTTCAGCCTCCCAGCGTGCTAGGATTACAGATGTGAGCCACCACACCGGGCCCAGATTTACTTTTTTAATGTGCTACCCTGCATTGTGATACTTATTGCCACTTTATTTTAACTATTCCTTTACCTTTTCCCAAATCAATTACCATCTCCTGTAGAGAATTCCCCAGCTCAGTATCTTGAACTTAACTAAAAATTTGTTGAATGCAAAAGTGAATAAAATGAAACACAGAAAACTAATTTTGATCAATAACTAATACCTCCACTTTGACTTGTATTAGAAATCTCATGTTTTTGTCATCTTTAATTATTTTCAATCATTGGTGTGGTGCCTGTCAAAAATACCAGTTAAAACATACAATTTTGAAATGAATTGGCCAAAGATTTATGCTAGTCATTCTAAATCTGTATTCTTAAAGCTCTCCCCAGAAAAGTACATACTTAACTTCCCTAAGAAATACTAAGCACTGTAGTGTAAGGCTATAGCCTCATTTTTTAATGTAACAAGTTATATTTTTAAAAGGTCATATGCACCTGCCCTTGAATATTTATTGCAATGCAATTCACAATTGCAAAAATGTGGAATCCACCTAACTGGATTAAGTAAGTGTATTAAGATAAGTGGATGAAGAAAATGTGATATATATACCATGGAGTACTACTCAGCCATGAAAAAGAATGAAATAATGTCATTTGCAGCAACTTGGATGGAACTGGAGACCATTTAATTCTCCTAAGTGAAATGTCTAAGGAATGGAAAAACCAACACTGCAAATACTCTCCAGTAATTGGGAACTAATCAATGGGCACACATGGGCACAAAGAGACATAAAGGTCATTGGAAATCAAGAGTTAGAAAAGGATAAAACCCAGTACAGTTAACACTATTTGGTTATGGGCACACCAAAAGCCCTGACTTAAACATTATAAAACCTATCCATGTAACAAAAACATTTGTACTCCTTTACTATTTTGAAATATTTTTTAAAATGTCTTATGGAGACTCAACATTTACAACTAAATCTTATCAAATCACTGCTAATTTTGTGTATCTCAATGCTCCTTATAGAAATAACAGTGTGAGAACTCTTCTATGAGTACACTTCTAGAAAGATCTTATCCTTTGTGACAAACTTGCTCACAATCCTTTCAGTGGCTAGTAACAGCTACATGACCCTTCACATTTCCCACTGGCTGCTAAGAGGCATGGAGTTAAGTATTACACATTGTTCACTAGTAGGTTGTTTTTAAGCTCAAGGCAAATTCAATTCGTTTATCTCTGCCTTAATGGTTTTAATGGTTCTATGCCATTTGTTGTTAGTAGTATCAGATTCTTTTATATTTTTAAATGGTCTTTTAGATATGATAAATGTTAAATAAATAAAAAATGAATGGTTTCACTTTTAGATTTTATATTTTTGTGTATTTTTTTTTTTGTCCACAGCATATTAATATCTTAGAGACCAAAGCTCACTTTTTCTTACCTAATCCTTCCTCACTGTGGCTATCACAGCATCCTGCATATAGCCGGTGCTCAATAAATAGTTCTTGATTAATGGCATCAAGCTAATTAAATCAACCAGATTGAGAAACTTTGGAGTCTAATTGGAACATTTAAAAAAAAATTACTTATCCAGGTGAACTCTATTAATAATTCTTAAGGCTAAAACAAAATTATGTTCAATTTCATTAATAGGTAAAGAAATACAAATTAAAATACTAAACTACTATTCTTGGAGTGTCTTATTAACAAAGATTTATTTTAAAATGATAAGTTACATGCCAGCAAGCATCCTGAAAAATAAAACGGTAATCACTAATCACTAGAGGTGAGCGTGAATTACCTTTTCTAGAAGAAAATTTTGTAGTATGGATGAAAAGCATTCAAAAATGCTTATATCTTTAACACCACAGTTGTATTTATAAGGATTTTAATGTACAAATATAATAAATGTGCTCCCAAAAATCATATTCAAAGACATTTATCACAGTATAACTTAGTCTTACCAAATTGTAAATAACCTAATTGACAAACAGTAGGGGGGTGAAACTTGGCATAAAAGTTGCAGTTTGTCAACATATATACAAACCTTCTATCTAACAACCTTTTTTATAGGAATTTACCCAAAGAGAACACGTAAAACAGTATATGTAAAAGGATATTTAATTCGGCATTAATTAAAAGTCCACATTGAGGGAATTGGATAAATAATACTTGAAACTTTCACTCAGTGGACTATTAGGCAGCTACTAACATGGCATTGTAGATGAAAATTTACTAACATGAGCTTGGCCCCTGTAGCTCAGCAGCTAGGGTACCGGCCACATACACTGGGGCCAGCCCGGGGCCTGCGAAACAACAATAACAACTACAACAAAAAAATAGCTGGGTGTTGTGGTGGGCACCTGTAGTCCCAGCTACTTGGGAGGCTGAGGCAGGAGAATCACTTAAGCCCAAGAGTTGGAGGTTGCTGTGAGCTGTGATGCAACAACACTCTACCCAGGGTGACATAGTGAGACTCGGTCTCAAAAAAAAAGAAAAGAAAAGAAAAATAAAATTCACTGACATGGAAAAATGAACACAGTAAGTTGTTTAGATTCAAATACAGTACACAAAACAGCATTTATGATACACAATAATTTTTATACATAAAAACTATGTTGACATTTGGGTACACCATTGTGCTTTTCTGTACTTTTCAAGTTGTCTACAATGAACAGTATTGCTTTTTTGAAACCAGAAAACCTATCCAAGACAAGGGTGTGTTTACCATTATAAAGCCTAAGGATGAAAATACTTCATAATATGTGTAGAGTGTCACCTTCTCAAGAACGGTGTTCCCTAGGTGTAGGGAACACTATCTAGACGTAGGTTCTTCGGAGAAGCTCTATGAAGGTTTTATGAAGTGCACTTCTTAAGCATGTGAACTACATCAGGAAGCCAGCGTCACTCAGCCAAGAGCCTTGTCTCACCTCCACAGCCACACACAAACTGAAGCCTGCCTTTTCCATGTTTTCCAGCTCTAAACACCACGAGGTCTAGCATACCACTCAAGGTTTCTCCACCGGGTTTCTCCACCAGGTTTTGCTGGGGGTTGCTCATAAACCAGCAAAAAAGATCTCAACATCCAGGACTGAGGAGGGAAGGTGCAAGAGAAAATGGACTCATCCTGTGGTTTTTGTTTGCCTACTGCACCCTAATACATTTGCTTTACAAAAAAAAAAAAAGGAAGAAAGAAAAGGTAAAATCTTGAGTCTTTCTTTATAGTATAGTTTGCAAACTATTATTTAGATGCAATAAGTGGTAACTCGGTTCTGAAAAGAGTTACTGTGGCTGGCAAAGTCCCCAAACTAATCCCTTATTCAATTTAACTCAATTTGGAAAATGTTCCTGAGCACCGCAATGCTTCAGGGAACTACACTCAATGACGAGGGGTATAGGAAAGGCAGGGAGAGATCCACTCGGTAGAGATCCAGGAGACAAGATGCCAAGCTCAGACATCGCATTCTTGATCTCTTGCACCCTCTCGATTGCTCTGGGAGGTAGTAAAAGCCATCCCCATGTGACAAATGACATCAAACAGCAGAGCAGAAGCAGTCACTTAAGCCCAGCCTCTAGACCAGGGGTCCTCAAACTACGGCCCGCAGGCCACATGCCGAGGAGGTTTATCCGGCCCACCAGGCGTTTTTGCCTCCACTGCCTGTCCTGTTTAGCAGCGGATTCATCCCGGGCCACAAAATTTGTTAGCAGAAAAACTATTGGTTGCATTCTCAAACAAAACATGTGTGGATTCACTGGAAAAGTTGCAAAAGGAGCTCCAATTTAGATTTAAAGAGCTGGCTCGGCACCTATGGCTCAATGGGCTATGTACACCATGTACACCTGAGCTGGCGGGTTCGAATCCAGCCTGGGCCCACCAAACAACAATGTCAGCTGCAACCAAAAAATGGCCGGGCACTGTGACGGGCACCTTGTAGTCCCAGCTACTTGGGAGGCAGAGGCAAGAGACTCGCTTGAGCCCAGAGATTGGAGGTTGCTATGAGCTGTGATGCCACGGCACTCTATTCAGGGTGACAGCTTGAGGCTCTGTCTCAAAAAAAAAAAAATAGATTTAAAGAGCTTCATCTCCATGACCAGGACATACAGCTTTTCCATAACCCATTTTCTATTGACATTGAAAATGTAGAGGGCAGTCCCTGAAGTCCCCGCCCTGGCCTCTGGCACCACCTCAGCCAGTGTCTCCTATAGGAGGGAGCCAGGTGCTGCAGGGTGCGGCAGGGGTGGCGAGTGTGGCTCCAGCTTTCCAGCTTCTCCATGGGGCTGGCTTGTGCCGCCCAGATGCTCTAAGAACGTTTCCACTGTTGTTTGGAGGACACACACAGTGGGATTCAGAATTCCTGGAGAATTGCCTTTGTGAGAAGCTGGAAGTATTTCTTTAAATTCAGTCTCTTAGTTTTTCAAAGAAATATCAAGAAACCATGAACAACATTAGTAATAAAGAGTTTGACTGCCACTTGCTTGATGAAGGTTTTATTGCCAAGGACATTCTGGATCAAAAAATCAATGAAGTTTCCTCTTCTGATGATAAGGATGCCTTCTATGTAGCAGACCTCAGAGATGTTCTGAAGAAACACCGAAGATGGCTAAAAGCTCTTCCTCATGTCCCTCCCTTTTATGCAGTCAAATGTAATGACAGTAGAGCCATTGTGAAGACCCTCGCTGCCACTGGGACAGGATTTGACTGAGCTAGCAAGACTGAAATACAATTAGTGCAAAGTCTCAGGGTGCCTCCAGAGTGGATTATCTATGCAAATCCTTGTAAACAAGTGTCTCAAATTAATGCCATTAATGGGGCCAGATGATGACTTTTGACAGTGAAGTCGAGTTGATGAAAGTTGCCAGAGCAAATCCAAAGGCCAAGTT